>WYDI02180955.1:0-33848 GCA_009867235.2 Psittacus erithacus | reverse complement strand
AGGTGTCCCTGCCCATGGCAGGGGGGTTGGAACTAGATGATCTTAAGGTCCTTTCCAACCCTGACTATTCTATGATTTTGTGAAACATGCATGCACATGCATGCTGTTACATCTGTGACTTGGTCTAGGTTTAGAGGAGCTTTTCTTGATTTACCTCCCTCTGATATGAGGCTCTGTATGTATGTGACATAAAGGTGTTATTTCCATCAGTCTGAGACTGGACTAAGCAAATGTACAAAAATGTGTCTCTCAGACTCAGTGCAGGGCACTGAGCAACCTGGGCTGTCTTCACATCCTACACTGGGCATGTTGTCTTCTGCAGCACCAAATTCAAAACACTCCACTGTAAGACGCTGCATGCTTTAGTAACCTGCTCACTCTCTGGCTGCTTCTTCAGCCTGTATGTATACATGGTCTATTCAAGCAGTTCACATGATATGCCTATTTAAAACTTCTATTTTGCTCTATACCTGCTCATAGAAGTAAATTACAGCTACTTTTTCTCTGTTTTCTTTTTTTGTTATGTTTTGTTTTGTTTTTCTATACAGTGCTTTTGAATATAATGATGTCTTTTCATTTTTTTGTAGTGGTAATGGAGTTTAGAACTGACTCTGGACAGTTGATGCACAATTTGGCAAAAGGCCAACACAAATCAGAATAAACAACCAGAAGAAAATGCCAAATACAAGAAAATAACAGCAACTTAATATGATTTAATACCAATCAGTGGTTAAGGTTAGTGGAAACAATCCTTGATCTTTTCTTCTTCTAATAAATAAAAAACAATTTTATAATACATTACAGCTGGTGTAGCTCCTTCCAACTAGGTCTATCAACCACGGCCTGGATGGAGGTACTGCTTTTTCTCTGTATCATGGCACAAACTATTGAGGAAAGCTCAGAGGTAATGAAGATCTACATGCCCTGTTCAAAAGCCTGTTCCTGCTGTTTTTCATAATTTCCTTTGTGTTCTTTTATTGAAGCAATAGGTACTAGCTCTTACCCTAACATGTACTGGGATGCAGCCATACCATCAGTCCACACCTTCAAAGTAGTTTTGGGTCCCAGCATGCAGAGCTTGACCTTCAGCAGTGCCTAGCAGAAATGGAGGTACTGAGCAATGTAAATTGTCTTCCTACGCCAGGTATGGGGAGAACCTGTTGTACCTGCCTCATCCTTTCACTCATCTCATCATATTTGAATGGTTCATATCAAGGAGTCACAGCAACTGAGATTTGACCTCACATCATTGCCTGAGCCCTTCCCTTTTATCTGCTGCCCAGCCCATAGTTGCTCCCTTCCCAGCCCAGCAGATCTGAACCAGATGCTGTGGACTGAGAATGTCTACTGCTCTGGGGCATCTGGTGGTTATGCCACAACCTGAGAGGCTGCAGGAAGGGACAGAGCTCAGTGTGGTGAAGATGTGATGTAAGCATGTGTTTCCTGTACTCCTGTTGCTTACCAAAGAAAACATAGGAAAGAACAGGTAGGAAGTACCTCTGACTCCATCACTGTTTCTTGTCATGTTCAGGCCAGCAGATGTTTATTTGAAGATCTCGTGAGATGGGCAAAGGTGAGAAAGCCCAAGAGACTGCATGTTGTGGAATTGTTTGGGTTGGAAGGGACCTTTAAGCTCAGAGAGTTCCAAACTCCTGCAAAAAGCAGGGACACCTTCCACTAGACCAGGTTGCTCCAAGCCCTGTCCAGGCTGGCCTTGAACACTGCCAGGGATGGGGCAGCCACAGCTTCTCTGGGTGACCTGCGCCAAAGCCTCACCACCCTCATAATAAAAAACAGTCCTTCATTATGTTTTGTTGAATCTACCTTCTTTTAGTTTAAAAACATTGTTCCTTGGCCAATCACTGCACGCCCTACTAAAAAGTCTGGTCCCATCTTTTAAGCCTCCTTTGAGTATAAAAAAGATGTGAAAGAGATTCTTGGCTGCACAACTGTGGACTCTGATGACAACAGACATGGTAAGTACCTACCATGATTTTGATGAGAGGTACCAAATTTTAAACTGCTCTCCTGCTTATGCATTTTACTTAATGTGCTTCTTAATTACTTGCCTCTGAAGTAATGACATAAGTGCTGCTATAATATCAACACTGTGAAGAACATTAAACTATAATTTACTCTATCTCCAAATGGAATTAAATTTAAGGAATTATTTATATTGAATTAACAAAGCTACCCTCAAAAGATACTTAAGTTTCCATTTAGCCCACCTGATGTTTAAAATAAAGTGGCAGGCATTCATTTTCACTCATCTGCTGCTTGATTTTATCACCATCATCATCATCATCATTATTGTCTTATATGAACATAACTAAATTACTCTTTATGTAATGTGTAATTTTAAATACAGTCTGTAATGCCATTTGAACAACTGCTGGGAAATAAATGCTTGCTTTCCATAGCCTTGTTTAAATGATGTTAGCAAGTATGTATACACTGTGAAGATGGGAGCTGTTATTTTACAGGAGTCAAGTGTTACAAAATGAAAAAACCAGCAAAAATTGTCAGTCTGCCATGGAATTAAACTCAAAACCAATCAGGCCTTAGCTGGGTTTATGTTCTGTAAAAAGCAAAAAGGTAAGGCCAGACTCAAAGAGATTTGTAAGCACCCAACTTCATTGATGCCTTTTTTTATATTAAAATCACAAAGAACTCGTGACTCCTGGCAGCAAGAAAAACCTAAATGTTGTCTTAATTCTGTCTTCAAGCTTTTTCACTGAAAGTGTGAAAATTTAGAAATCATAAACTGTGTGCCAGAAACCTAAGTAAATCAAGACCAGTAATACAGGTCTTTCATTCCAAAAATCAAATCTGCTGCAAACGGGGCTGATGAGTACCTGGAGCAATGGCATGTATTAAATAAGAGCAGCATTTCAGATGGAGCTCCACAGGCACATATTTGCAGTCACAGCTTACTAAGTAAAAGATCTGTCTTTGTAACATGTTTAAATATGACTTCCTATTATTCATAGTAAGCACCACAATATTTAAAACTTTCTGAAAAAGCACTATAATGCATAAAACAATGGTGTTACTTGTAGATTGCAGGCACCTCACACTGTATGTAGCAGTGCCACCTTGCAGTGGCACAGCCTATCAAGAAAAAATACATACTGCTATCGGACTGAGGCAAACTGGCTAATATCATGACAAATCCTGCATCATCTACCTGTTGCCTACTCTTCACTGGAGCTGTGCAAAGATACTGAAAAAGTCATCCAGTTTTGGGGCTGGGCATTTAGTTTTCTTTCACTGCAAAAGCAAAATAGCAACAGATGCTTAGGGTGGGATAAACCTGCATCTCAGCTGTGTAAGGTGGGAAAAAAGAACATTTTTCATTAAAATCTTTCTAGTAGAGAAGTGGACCTCTTGCTTCCAGATCTCTAAGAGAAGTTACAAGCGGTAGATTATAGGCACATCAATGTGGTGTGAAATGATGGAATATCAAGAGACAGCAGGTCCTGATTTCACTTCCTGGCTTAGAGGAATATTCCTCTTGTCTCCTTTTCCTGTGGGACTGATGGGTGGAATGTACAATGTTGGGTATCCAGGAAAGGCCAGCCCTGTGTAAGGAAGTCAGAATAGTCTTAAGTCCAGTTTCATGGAGAGCTGGACTTGAAGGGAACTGCAGTTAACACCTTGAACCTTCAATGGGCATTACCAGATATTAAGAAAGTTCCGCATATACTGGTGTATCGCTGCTCCATGGAGCAGTGTCCAGAGAACAACATGCCCTTAAGGTTATGAGGTGTTCTGTCTGCAGTCCTGGCCACTAGCTACCTCCTGCTAAAGACATGCTAAGAAAACTCAAATCAATGTACTTGATCTGTGCCGAAAATTACATGGTGTTCCAGCATTGCTGTGGAACAAGGCTATTAAGTTTTGCAAAAGGTACTATATCATTTCACGGTCATATTTCCCATTGCTGGAATGTATTTGAATGAAATTAATTTCTGAATAAAAAACTACCTGGGGAATTTAATGGAGGGCAACAGGATCAAAGTATGGTGTTCTGAATTCTTTTTAAGCAAATATTCTTTTTGCTTAAAAAAAACAACAAAAACCCCATGAATGAAAATGTAGTTCATTTCCACCTTCTTTTGTGTATTTTTTTGTTAAGTACCTATGTAAATAGCTGCCTATAAAAATGTTAATGTGATTATTACCACCATCATAAAATGGTTTCCACATCTTAAAACCAATTCTTTTAATGTCTGAAGTGAAAAGTGAGTTCAGAAAGACAGCATCTTAGTCATGGATTGTTTTATTTGACTTCTTGGAAGATAAGCAGTTTACGGTATTTATCCTGCAATAAAGAGTTAATGTCAAAGTTGTTTTGTTTGTTTGGTTTGGTTTATTTTGGTTTGGTTTGGTTTTGCAGATGAGGTATCTTAGCTGCATTCCATAAAAGCACTTAAAATAGGTTACAGAATAATGGGAAATTAATCTACGGTTCTGAATGTTTTGGAAATAAAATATAGCAGCAAAAAAACCAAACCTTGGTCTTCATCTGCATCATGGAACATTCTGAAGCCAGTAATTGCTGATAAACTGTATAGAGATGTCCAGTTTGCACTGCTCTGGGGGCAAGCATGGCTCTGGTTTTGGGCAAGACATGGCATAATAAAAAAATCCTTGAAAGGAGGCACTATCAATGTAAAATTAGCTAAAATTTGGCTCTCACTTTATCTCTGTTGTTTCTTCAAGGGTTCATTGTCTTCTGCAGCTTCTGAGTAAAATCCAATGAGATATGTTTAGCACATGTACTGCTCATAGTGCATGGGAAATTGCAAGATGTGTGTTTCTTAATTCTGGAGCACAGTTCTTCCTGTGTTTGGAGAACATGGAGAATGCTCAGAGACTGCTAATTATAATTGCATCTTCAGGGATATGCCTTAACTTGTGCATTAACCCCTGCAGGTCTGAGTACTAGGCTGGGTTCTTCAAGGAGGAGCGAGTCTACTGAATTGATACAGCTCGACTGAATGGCTCAAGATGCATGTACAACCAGTGCACCAAAATATTTGTTTGCTCACTGATTTATTTATTTATTTATAATTATTATTTATAATTATAAATACATATTTATACCTACCAGTAACATCATTATTTACTCTTTACAACATGTACTGGATATGCAACTCTTCTATTAAATTCTGTTCTCTTGCTTGCTTACTTGCTTGCTTCAGGAAATTAAGTTAATGATATTGTTCCATTTTAAACATAAATAAACTTCAGAAACAGGCTGATTTACAGCCAGTAGCCATTTTGAAGTGGAAATCAACCAGGAAATGTATGGTCAGTACCTAAAGCACGATTTTCCTATTTTATAGTTTAATTATAATTTTTTTTAAAAAAAGTTGTATCTTAAAATTAAAACTTGTTTGTTTCTATAAAATGTGATTACGTGTATTTCATTCTTTAAAGGTTGCTTCAGAACTACCAGTCTTCATCTTCTCTATGAAATCAGTTTTTTCAAAACTTCTTTCTTCCCCTTTGTGTTTCTTCTGCCCAGAAAAAACCTTATAATTTTATGTTAAGCAAAAGGTAAAATTCAGTTAAAAAAACCTTTAAAACAGTTTCTACTTGCTTGTATTTTTATTGCTGTTTTACATTAATTTTATAAGTATAGAGTTTAGAGTTTCTGAAATCCTATAGATACTTTGCAGACAAAATCTTTGTTGAAATTGCATGAAACAAAGGTCATAAAATTGAGCCATGAGATTCGATCTCCCTGTGTGTGCTTGTGCAATGCAGCCTCCAATCACTTTTCATGCCATGTCCTGCTGGCTATTCAGGACACTTTTTCCATCAATACAACTTAACTTTCAATGTATTCAATGTATATGTCTTTTCCAAAAATAGGTCACATCTCTCTGGTTGGACTTCTAATTAAAATCTTTAAATGCCCATTTTAGGCCTTTTATGAAGTTTGGCTGATGAAATAGTTCCTTTATGTGATCTTGATCTATTTCAGTCTGGGAATTATGGTAACAGGCAAAGTCTCAAGTTCTGTGCAGTTCAAACCTGTAGTGATAGAATTAAAAATAGCACAGCACTATTTGATTTTAAGTAATCTTTTTTTAAAACACTTGGGACCATAGAACATGTTTACTACTGTTTATAATATAAATGACTTTGAGAGCTGTGGATTTATTTCTGTGTATCACAACTGTTTTGCAAAGTGTTCAAACCTGCATGGTGGTAATGGTGGAATACTAGGTGCGTTGCTTTGGAATTGCTTCATCGCAGCCAGGGCAGAGCTAAGTTCTGCTCAGTTCTCATTTCATAGAGAAGTGAAGCAGAGTAGACTTCCAGTGGATATCAGTCCTGACATCCTTGCTTTCTTACACTTAAATTAAATGGAATTACTTTTTGGTGCACTGAGCAAGCTGCATTTAGTTGCAGGTCAAGCCATTCAAGGGACTGTCAAGGATATCAGAAAAACTGCAGGTCACAGTCAGGAAAGAGGAAAATCTACCCCCAGACAACCATCCTACTCCCCATTAATTCCAAGCCTTTTCTCTAACCTCTAAACACTGGAGCCAATACAGAGCTGAGCAAAGAATAAACTGTGCTAGCTAATGGGCTGCTGAGTCTTTCTTCCTCTTTGGAATAGAGAAAAGCAAGGACAGAACTGTGGCTTTGAATATAGTGTTTCTTCAGAGCAACTTTCATGGGAGCATATTTAACCCTGCCTGACCAGGAATAATTCATGAGGTAGATGAATCTGGCTCCAGATTTGTAATGGATATTGTGCAACAGAAAGCAAAAAGGCAAAGAGCAAAAAATTAGGAGTATTTGAGGTGAAAATAGTCTCACTTTGTTTAAAAGAATACCAGAAAATAAGAAGACAAACATGGATCTACAACACCAATCATCAGCCTACTAGGAGGCCATAGAACTTCCACCTTATTCAAGTCTTCCCAACAAGTCAGCCCAAACCACTCATTTATATATCTACCTTTTCACTGCTATTTTCATCCCTGCACCAGTGCATTGAGAACTTCAATTTAGAATTCACTGCTACAAAAGGTCATTTCGTAACTAAACGGAACAATTCAAGATAGTAAATGGAACAAATGCCGAGGAGATGTTTAATGAGGTGGTGTTCTGGACGTACTCTTTGAAGAACATTTCTAGAACTGTTTGACTGCTTTAAAGCATGCAGGAAACAATAAACCCAACACAACACTAATGATAATTCTCACAGTTGCATTCAGCTCAAATGTTGCCATTCCACTAGAAATTATAAACAAAACTGATAGTGAATTATTTAATAACATTGAAATGTTCCTGCATATTTTGCATGGCAAAAAGCTCAGAAAATCAGTGGTTTTTTCAGCCTAGACATTAAGAAGATAAGACTTGAATCTGCTTGCTCATATTAAAAGAATTGTAGCCTTCACCAGTAGCAAGATTGACGAACAAGTTGTGTCTAAACAGTACAGAACTGCAATTTAACCACATCTCACACGAATCAGATCTTTGCAGTTTTGTCTTCTGGCAGCAACTGTAGAAGAATGCACTTAGAAACTGTCAATATAACATGTATTGATTTTATTTAAAAGAAGCAGGCTAGTGTAACTGTCTTTGCATGTTGATGTGTGAATTCCCATGCCTCCCACTCAAGGACAATGTTCATCTCAACTTCTAAGTTCTAGCATGCAGCACAATGAATTCAATATTTGGCCTAATTATTTCTTGGTAGAACAAGAAATCCTACATATCTAACTGCATTGGAACTGACTGTGCTGCTGGAAGAGTGTGGTTTTGTGTCAATTTTGTTGCCATCAATGAGTAACAAAATCAGATATCCTAAATAGCAGCAGGAAAACTAGAAAGTAAATGCTAGATATTTTCTTTTTTCTTTAATATCTCAAATTCATACAATTCCTTAGTTGTTACCTGGCATTATTCTTTATTTTCCACCATACTAATGAAAAAATCCCAAACCAACAAATAATAAACTCTGCTTTTCCTACACCCCTCATGGTGCTGCATGAGTGCTATATGTTCCCTTTGTTTTTTGTCTCAGCATTACTGTGCTTACAGAACACTTTTCAGCTACTTTGAGTGTTCCTGGTGACAGAAGAACTTGGTTTTTGCCTTTAGGACATGACAACAACTTCTAGTGAGTCACATCCAACATCCACCTAGCCTTTTCTCCTGTGTCCGACCAAGGTCAGTAGCAGCTATTTAGGAAATAGCATAAAAACTGGGCAGGTGTGCTCTTATCAGCATTTTGTGGTTGAAGAACATCCTGACCAAGAGGTAGCCTTGGGTGGATTCACCAACCCCCTCCCCAGTGAATTTAAATTAAATTTAATTTGAAGGCATTTTCAGCATAGACAAAACTCCTTGGTATGAAATTCCATAACAAAACTGCATACTGTCAGAAATAATCTCCATGAGTTTGTGCTGAATCTACCACTCATAAACTTATCTAATGTATTCTTACTAATTATCAGTTTTCTCTTTCTGGTCCTTGAATCTCCCGTGTTTTGCCAATTTGCAGTCCACTGGGATGTGCCAGCTCTCATGTCTTCTTTATGCTTCTGTGTATCAGAGTTAACCCAACTGAAGCTCTCTTTTGTGTTTTGACACCATTAGACTTCATATGCTCTCTTGTGAGGTTTGTGTTTGATGAGGTAGCATGCTCCAACTCTCCTTCCTTGTCTCCCAAAACGCTGAGTGCAAAAGAAAAGCTGGGAAAACTAACAACATCTATAAATGCAGTTCAGTACTGAAACAATAAATTTAATTTCTCTTCGACAGTTACCTCCATACAGAGTACATGTCACCTGTCTGCAAGCAGGATGAGTTTTTTGCAGTTAGTTTGCATTTTGTAAATCACTGCTGAAGTCATAAGGCAAGAGAGCATTACATTATGCAAGTGAGGACAGTAGGTTCAGAATAGAGATATCTTGAATAAAATTAAAGATGCCGGCTCAGGGTTTAACACCAATGAGCTGAGAACAGAAAGAAATTATTCAATATGTAGGTCCATGATACCACAAGAAGACATTTATGAGCAGCAAGCAGATAGTGTAACACCAGCTTGCTGAGCAGGGGCTGAAGCATGTATGTGGGGAATCAGACCCAGCTACAGCTGGGAGCCTGAGCACAGGGCTTTCATAGACGATGTTTATAAACGGACACAGACATTTTCCAGTCCCAGCACTTCCTTGAACACCCAGTAAGAAAGAACAGAGAAAACAAACCAAGCAGTATTTTCTTATAAATGATTGTATACGTTCACCAGAAACAAGCAGGCAAATCTCAAAACAGCACATCTTCTCTTCATTGATCCTAATCATGTATTCTCCACATAAATAACTGTTCTCTTTTTATTATTCATTCCAGCTAAGTGGACTGCATACCTGGCCACATAAATGTCTTCAAGTGGATAAAAAGCACTCACTTTGGAAGGGAAAATGAAGGAAATCCTAGGAATAGTTTACAGGCAGAGGTTGTGCTCCTACTGCTGCCATTTTAAGGAAAATAGTTATAGGCTTGGTTTTGCATCATGTCCCCATGCGCCTCTGTGCATGTGCACATGTAGGTATTAATAAATTATAAATTTATATGCAAGTACATACATACCAGCAAAAGCATGAGTGCATATTTACATATGTGCTTATGTTATAAAAACTCAGCTTTTCAGACCTGCAAGTAAAGAAGCTATGCGTCTTTGTTTTTTAAACTGTGGAGGCCTCTCCGTTGCACATGCAATTTTGCAGATACAGCTGATGGAGTTTTGATATTTACTCTGAGATTAATCTCCACTAGTTTGGGTTACCTATCAGAGAACGGGGCCTCCAGAAGTCAGAGTTCAAAGAGGTAGGATCATTTGTTATCTGGATGACACACAAGCACCTTAAACACAGCTTGTTTAAATTGGACACCTCACTTCAAAGTTAATGTTAGAGGAAACAAATCTTTTTGCCAGCTACTTGATTACTGTTAGACAGGTTAAGAAGATTGTCCAAATATGTGGATAACTAAATGGGAAAAAAAAAAGAGAAATCAGGGCAATACTGCTTGCTCCTGCAAGAATATATTAGAGAACTGAGGACACCAGGCAAAGCTGGATTTCCAGCCTCTTATAGCATGCATGTGCTGCAAAGTTGCATGTAATACATGTTTTCAGAACCTGCATGCAATCTCCAGCTTTCCTTCACATGCATCTACTGTTATGTCCATATTCAGGCAAAAGCAAAGAGGTCTGCAGGTAAAAATGCCACTGTTGGTTTTAATGGGCATAAACACCAAAATGCTAACCAGCACAAACAACTGGAATTGTTATAATGTACCTACTGCTGGCATCTTCAGACTGCCAGTGCTTATAGAGGAAGTATTGTAGAATATTTTCGTCCACCAAGAAGTACTGATATTCAAATACAAAGTATTTGTATATCCTTATTTTAAGCAAACTGCATTGCTAATACTCCTTAATATACTCAACCAAAACATTAGGTGGAGAAATAATTAAAACATGCAACTCAAAGAAACTAAAGCTTTGACCATACCAGTTGTGGTTCAGGGTCACTTGTATCAAAACCCCACCTCTCCTCCCCTAAACTAATTCAGTGTTTGAATGTCTTTGAACCAGCTACAGATAGAAACCTCCCCAACAGCATCAGTCAAATGCTTTTGTGGCAGAGAATGGGACTGCCATTATTACTAATGCACATCAGAAGTTACATGTATATACTTGTCACTATGCGTACATGAGGAAAAATTTATGTAGTTATTTTGCCTTTATGTTGTACTATAAGATTTCATAATGGGAGAGGAAGAAGCATGGGGGTCACCTGTTAACTCTCAAATACTCATACACTGCCCATCAGTGTTAAAAATAGCTCTTAAAAACAGCTAAATATTCAAAATTGGGCAATAAATTAATTGACTAAAACTTTGTTTTGTTGAAGTTTGCACATTTATGGTTTGCTGGTGGGACTCCTTTCTCTTGCCCATTAGTGTTTCACATGAGAGACTTAATTTCCCCTGTTCTCTGACAGCACAATAAATACACTTATATAAATGCAAAAAGCTGGTTCAGTCAATGGCATTTCAAACAATGAAGCATAGGCTATATTTTGGAGCTGTAAATAAACATAATTTGAAAGAGGAGACAATGAACTAAACCATATTTGCATGGTCATCTGCAATAAGCTTTGCAGAGTGTTTTATTCCTATTAGCGCAATTGTACAACTGTTTTGTCACTTGGTATCTTACCCAACCTATAAATCTTCCTGCTAGACAGGAAATCTAGATCATTTTGCCATCATCCTTCACATTATAAACACACATCTCCTGCTGCTGTACTGAAGGGGTGAGAAGGGGAGGAGGGAAGAGAAGAAAAATCTGAAGATACTTTAAAACATTTCATTATTTTTTAATTCTACACTACAGCATATTAAAATTCAAATGAAAAGCTCTGCACCTTATATTACTTGATGAGCTTTACAAAAATTGTCATAATTGTGTGTGGCTTTTTTAATGACTGCTTCTTGTAAAATACCTTTGATAGTCAAAGATCAAAGCCAAGCAGAGATGCCTGCTACAAGATGATAATTCAGGTAAACACTCTCAATGGTAAAAATGCAAATGTTGAAATGCGATTGACTTTGCTTCTATTTAATGTTTATTTTCCTTGCCAAAGCAATGACGAGTTCAAACTAATTCAAGACCTGCTATTGAATAAACTGAAACTACTGTAAGTCAACTTGTTTCAATTTTTTTTTTAACTTAACCTAGATTTACCACATGGTAAAACACTGCTCAGATGTTTCATCTAGTCAGCTTTCTACTGTGCACCAGGAATGTGAGAAAGTTTTTTAAAAATATTTAGTTACTTAATTATTTAAAGAAATAAATTTCTCAAAAGAAATTAGCTGAAGTATAATTCAAAATAATTCTGCCATCAGTTAAAATCGTACGAGAATGTTCCATCCCTGTTTCATACATGACAGCATCTTCGACTTCTGTGTGTATTGCATGCCCCATTGCATGACCCATCCTCACAATTAAACTTTTTCAATTAGTAAAATCCCCTATCCGGGAATTGTAAATCTGAAAATTAAAAATAATTCAAAACCAAAGTGTGCAGAATTTGACACAGTCCTACACGAGGGGAGGTCTTTCTACATCAGGCTCCATGCTTGGATGGTGTTGGAAGGAGGAGGACTCACTGGTGGCACATACACAAAGTGGGGGAGTTCCCTGCCTCTGCAGGATTTGCAGGCTAATTTAAAGCTGTGTGTACCACAGGACATGGTATCGCCCAGAAAAGAGTCAGGAAGGAGGTAACACAAAGTCCTACAGCACCATTTATCAGTTTCACACCATCCTTTTTTGTTCTGCCATGCATGCAATGCTGCTGCAGAGCATCTTCCTTCAGGACAACTCTGGAGTTATTTCAGAAGGTCTTATTGCATTTCTAAGGAGAGATGGTTGAAGCTGGGTTTCCTGGATATACTTGCATTAGGCCAAATGCTGTAAATCCCAAGCAAGCCCATTGCAACTGCCTTGGATGTGTGCAACATCTTCAAGTGGAATTTTCCATGGCCCATACAACAACAAAAGAAATAAGCAATGACATTGCTACAATTAATTAACATTCATCACAATAACCCTACGTATTCATACATCATGGATGACTAGTGTCATTGCTGGATTAAAGCTTCCCCCTGTGGAAATCTGCTTGCTATTTACTGTATTTGTCTGTCACCCCTGCTCTGTTCTCCCACTTCATAGAAATGTTAATATTACCTCCAAAACAGGATTCTCTTTGGATGGGGGCATGTTAACACAAGGAAACATCAAATAGCCTAATTCAAGGCTTTTAGAAAACAGACATAAAATTGAGACTGTAATAGTATGACTAGAGAGGTGAAATTACACTCCAGCAGAGAAGGAGAGAAATAGAGAGATGGGAAGACAGTTACAGACAGCTAGACATCCATTACACGTCTACACTGAAACACACATACTCACAATAGGAAACACAAAGCGTCACACAAAACTTACTATAGTATCCTCTGCAGGAACCACGGCAATAGCAAGGACTTGTTATCCTCCCTTCTCCACCCAGTGCAGACTTCTCCTGGGGAGGACAGCACATGTGTGGGGAAATCACGGAGAGCAGCCCATGAGCACAGCTCTTTGAAAATGGGGGTCTGCTATGGGAAGTGTCCCCTCCAAGGGGGCCAGGTCCACATGCGACATGATGCTGTACTACCATGCATGTGCTTAGGGAAAGCACCTTTGGCAGCAGCCCTCCCAGGAAGGACAAACAAACCAGAACTAACGTGGCTGATGTTTTATACTTCAT
Source organism: Psittacus erithacus (assembly GCA_009867235.2). NCBI lineage: Eukaryota > Metazoa > Chordata > Aves > Psittaciformes > Psittacidae > Psittacus > Psittacus erithacus. The sequence continues at coordinate 20,490 of WYDI02180955.1, read as the reverse complement.
GAAAAGCTTAAATTTTTTTTTTCTTTTTAATTGTCCCATTTGTCAATGTTGTGAAGAAACATAGTAAAGAAATTTTGGACGTGTAAGTGAGTGGAGCTGCTTTTCAGCAATAGAATGCCTAACATGGAAAAATTCCGCCTTCAGAATTTTTCCACCATCCATATCCCTGAGATCCAAGTACTTCCATCTGTTCATGCCCACTCCTTTCTCATTTAACATCTCTCAGTATGAAGGGAAGTGGAGGAGTCACCATTGCTGAAAGTATTTAAAAGATGTGTAAATGGTTGGACTCGTTCCTAAAGGTCTTTTCTAACCTAAATGGTTCAATGATTTTATAAATCCTTCCCCTTTCCCCTTCTGGCCACACTGGAGGCTTGGAAAAGAGAGACTGAGCAAGAAGAAGAGCTTGGTGGTAAAAAACTATCATTTGGAGAATTTGCGTTGAATTTTAGCAGATTTTGACTCAAACTATCCACTTTAAAATAACTTTAAAAAATGAAGGGTTTGTTTATTTACCTGTTTATTTGGGTAATTTCACTGACTTGGTGCTCAGTGCAACCCTACGAACGACTGTGTCAGGGAAATGAAGCGGATGGTAAGCTGCAAGACGGAACTTTGCGAGCCAACTTGGTTATCAGAGGGGAGGTGATGGAGCAGGAGCAAGGGTGGAACTGATGTCCAGGACCGTGAAACAGCAACTGGAAGTAAGAGGATGCTGAGCGAAAGACATTCTACACTGTGGCTGCCTCATTCCTGGCAGTGCTCAAGTCCAGGTTGGACAGCATTTGGAGCAACTTGGTCTCATGGAAGGTGTCCCTGCCCATGACAGGGTTTAGGACTGGATGGGCTTTAAGGACCTTTCCAACTGAAACCATTATCTGATTCTATGACTTTTCTACTAAACCATTAAATGACTTGCAAGAAAAGAGGGGGATAGCACCTGGCAGTGCCACACAATAAACATATTTTTTCAGGATATTTTCTCTCCAGTACAGTCAAGTCCATTTTTAATCAGCCACCTGCTTGAATAGCCGGTGAATTATGACCTTGGTAGAATGGATTGTTTGTTGGTAAGCAAATCACATGATTTTGGAAGGCACAATGTGCAGGATCTATGTAATCATGTACTTGAAATTACAGCTTGTCCAAGTGCACAGATAAAACTAAAAACGTTAGGCACAAATTATTGAACTTCTAAGTGGCCATTCTTTGAATGGAAGAATGCCTTCCACTCCTGTATCAGTGTAAAAACTTCTCTGGCTTAATGTATGCAACATAACCCTAAAAGGCTGGGAAATCACTGTGGTTTCTCATGGCCTTATGTTCTGTGGTGCTCAAGCAGTAATTTCCTAAACAAAATACTTCAGTGTCTATATGAACACCTAAATGTTGAAGCACAAATAAGAAAAGACAGAATTTTTCTTTCAAATGTGGTCTGATGGCTTTGGAAAGCCATACTGAGTGGTGAGTCGCCTGAGCCCCATTGCCCTTCTGGCTGGACCTTGTGGTCATGTGTTGAAGACTGTGACCACAGCCTTTAACCACCTCTACTCTGAAAGGGAAGGAAAAAGAAATAAAACTTGTTGAAAAAGGCAGACATATTCTGAAAGGAAAAACTGAGAGTATCTCGCAAGAAGCAGATTGCAAATTGTCTGAAGAAAGCCAGAGGTCAGGAAAGAACATCTTTTTAATATTTACTAGCAGAAAATGTTGGATCAAATAAGTGACAGAAGGACCCTATTTTCTGACATACACAGGATATATGATGCAGCCTCAAATGCAGATTTTATCCATGTAAAAGTGGCTGGTCATGTTACACATGACGGACTGCGCTGTGATAAGGCAGTGCCTTGTAGATGAGTATCTCTGAAATGTTTGCAACAAACCTCTGCATCCTGCATTCTGAATAGGCAATGTGCACTTACCAAAAAAAATGTCTTAGGAGTGTTTACGGCGGTGTTAAAATATTTCATAGACACTATTTTTTATCTGCCTCTGCCTGTAGAGCCAAGTTCCCTAAGTAACTAAGTCAAAATAGAGCAGGCTTGGAAAGAGCAATGAAATCCTCAGAAGTAAAAACATAACTTTTCAGGATGTAAATATATGCTGCATGGAGATTATTACCATGGACTTTTTAAAGGCTAGAAGTACCTGATGAATCCCTTTAGGAAATCCCTTTTATACACACATGAAACTCCTGCTTCTGTCCTCAGTTAAGGTGGCAGATAGTAAAATCATTATATCTTTGGATATGTAGGAAAACTGCAAGCTACAGAAGAAATTCCTTTTCTGTTTTTTTTTCAGGCATTTGCAGACCTGGGGGAAAGAGGGAAAGGAATGGCAAAAGAAAAAGGGTGAAAAGAGTGGCAAATCTCATCATGGCAATTACCAAGCAGCTCAGAGTCATGGTATAAATATTCTGCCCATGGGCTTTATCTGAGGCATCTGTTTTCCTGTGTTGGAGTCTTCACCTATTTAAAGCAAAACTTGGCAGTATTGCAAAATATGTTTATAGCAGAATGTGCATCTTAAACTAGCATTTTAAAGTAGCTTGTTGTAAAACGAGCTTGTGTTTCCCCAGGTTTAATATATTCATGGGTCACTTCTTTTTCACAGATAACCTGAAGGAGGGAGACCAAACTTCAGTCTAATGGATTAGTAACTCTATTATTTGAATATTGATTATTTTGTATTAAAGAAAACAACCCAAACAGTTCTGAGGATCTATATTTATCTTTCACTGCAGGGAGAGAAAAATAAAACAAGGAGGAGGCAGAGTTTCTAAAATGAATAAAAAAATTGTGAAATCTTCTTCTCATAAGGAGTCAAAAATGTTTTGCCTGAAGGTACCAACCAAAGCAGGTGCAAGAAGTGAATCAGTCTCAGCAGCCTGCTACCCACCTTCCATCTTAGCAGGCCCATGTAGGCCCCCATAACTGCTGTCATATGCAGAAAATTCAGCAAGATGTAGGAAGGACTTAAATAATGTGTTCATCTCTCTGCTTATCCAGGATTATTGTCAGCTTTCTTGCGGTCTGTTTTTTCCTCCTTCTGGTTAGTCGCTTTGTAAAGGGGCATAGGAAAATGGCCTTTTGTAGCCTTCTTTAAGTGGATTAAATTTGACAGTGCAGAATGAGCAGATACCTGGTTTTAGTGGTTTCAAAGATAACTGCAAAATAGTCACAAAAAAAAAATAGACAAAATTACTTTTGTTGTTGTTGTTGTATAAAATATATCTTTAGCTCCTACAAGTTTGTTGTTGGGTAAAGTTTGATCTCAATAATGTTCCTACAATTTGCATTCATCTTAACAAGGAAATTAAAATTCTTTGTGACAAATTCATCATCATAGAAATTTCTTTGTTATTTTGGATGTATGCATTTTTAAATATCTGTTACTAATACTAATGAATATATTAATTGTATATATAAAATTAACCAGAATTAAACACAATCACAGGTATGAAGGGGAAATACACCTTTGCACAGCTGAAAGTCTACAAGCAGAGGACATACTCCACAGTTAGTGCAGCAGCCTATATTTTTGTGAACCAGAAAAGCATAATGAAATCTTTAATGTCCACCTAAACCAAAATGGTCCTTGGTTTTGAAGCTGGAGAAGTTCCCATCATACGTACTTTATTCTTCAGATAAATTTTTCACATAAAGCATAACCCAACCAATCAACAATAAAAAAACCCATTTCTTTTCCATGTTGTGGAAATCGCTTGACAATCATTGGTAATGATTGGAGAATGACTGATTGATTCATTCACAACCCATGTCAAACAATGTGATATTTATTCACTGTCTTCCATTATATTAGATATGCCAGCCATTCACATAAAAAAACCCCAAGTTCAACTCAGCTGTGCTGCAAATGCACACAGCTGATTTTAATTTACTAGCACCATCTTTACTGTTATGTAACTCCACAAGCTTTAACAGAAATAAACCAATTTTATGTTAGTGCAATGAAGATCAGACTCTGGACCAAATATTCAATGATAAATGTAGGATTTATAGGTAAAAATCTGAATTTCTTTTACCACAGACCCAAAAAAGTTGTGGTTTTCCCATATGGTCTCCAAACAGCAATTCAATTTTTGTTCCAAATAAGTGAACTGATAAACTATATTACTCTCTTAAATAAATGTAGACAAAAGTGGCCATTTTTTCTTAAGGAAAAAGAAAGAGATAGAAAGAGCAAGTTATTTCCTTTAGGAGATCAAAACATGATGTGGAAAACAAGAAAATAAACTTAAATGGTGGTGTAATCCCCAAAGAAAAATCTTCAGCGAAACTGTGCACACACCAGGTAGCTCACAAACATGTAAATCATTTTATCTATAAATAACTGCAGATTACAAGAAACTGATTTAAATAATTTTACTCTAACTTGAACAAACAGGGCAACTGGAAAAATAGAATTATGACAGACTAAGGGTCCAGATTGATAAAAACTCTATTAGCTGTGCTGATATAAAAGAATTATTTTAGGAATAAGAAAAAAGAGAAGGAAAAGAGGAAGAAAGGAGAGACAACTGTTGCCAGGCAATGGGGAAGCAAAGGTGGAGAGAGTAGCTCAGCATTATGCCTGCTCTCACTACTTAAGCTCGGTCACAGTAAAGCATCACCATATGGAAAAGGACATATTTGACACACACTCCTCAACTCAACACAGATTAACACTTGGGAAGACTTCTGAGCTATTTATTAAAGCACTGCTTGCTAGCGTAAGTTTTCTGGGCATTTATATGACAAATATTGCTATGATAGCTGAGCACTTCCATGTTGCAGTTTTTTAATTATTGCCTCAGTTGTACACTTACCATATACTCACAGACTGGTTTGTGTTGGAAGGGACCTTAAAGCTTATCCAGTTCCAATCGCCTGCTAAGGGCAGGGACACCTTTCACAAGACCAGGTTTCTCCAAGCCCTGTGCAACCCAGTCTTGAATCTTCCATCATGTGATACTTCTAGTAGATGTGCTAGGATGCTTCAGGCAGCAAGCCACCAAGTTTGGCAAGGGGCCTTTATTTTATTTTATTTTATTTATTTTATTTTAACATAATTTTTTATTATTTTATTTTTTATTTCATTGTTTTTATTTTATCTTACTTCATTTTATTTTTTTATTTATTACAGTGAAGGTTGTGCAGGCAGCCTGCAGGAGCTATTCTGAACTCACCTGGATGTGTCATGAGCCTGACCCAGCAGGACCAGTCTGAGAGCAGGACTGGATGACATAGCCTCCAGAGGTGCCTCTTTGGGTAAAACAGTGTATGATTCAGTGAACGAATTTAACAGGAATGGTGCATGTGCAGCACTCTCACTCGGCATTCGCAGGGCAATACCACACATGAGTTCTCCTCCTTTTCTTCATATTACAGCCCTAAACAGCTAAAATGCACCTCAGGCCGTGACTGGGGCATTGGCACAAGCCACAGATATTTTCTTTTCTGGGGAATCAGCTGAAATCACCCTGTGCCTTGACAAAGCTGGTCATTAACTATATCTGCCAACCATCCAGTGTCCTCCCTGCCACCAGCAGCTGCTTTACTCTGCCCCAAAGTGGCTTTTATTTTGTGAGCCCTTCACCAGGATGGGTCTGGCTCTGCAGTGGTGGTGTGCACCCATCCTGGCACCCACACTGAGGACTATCAGTCACCCTGAACTAGTGAGGGTTTTATTCTTCCAGCTACGCAGTCCTGTAATTGCAATCATAATTCCAAAGCCATTTATCTTGCCTGACATACCAAGAATAAGCAGCAAATCACTCTGTAGGTTTGTGCAGCCTTCTGTGTTCACCAAAACATGGAAACTAACTGATATTTTTTAGTTTTATTTTTTAGTTTTAATTTTTAGATCACAACCTAATTTGCTCACAGCTGCAGCTTTTGTGCTAGACCCTGAGCAGGGAGAGCTGGAGCATCGTGTCCTGGAACACCAGAGAAGTGGATGTTTATACACCAGTTAAGAGCAGTGCACACAGCTCAGATGTAGGTGCTTTCTTATGCTTTTATTTTCAGCCTCAGAGACACCATCTTTACAGTCAGTTGGGATGGGGAGGAAAGAGGAAAAGGAGAGAAAAAGAGAAAGCAAACAGAGAAATGGTTTTATATGCTTAATAGAATCATAGAATGGTTTGAGTTGGAAAAGACCTTAAAACTCATATACTTCCAAATCAGGGACACCTTCCACTAGATGAGGTTGATCCAAGCCCTGTCCAACCTGGCTTTGAGCACTGCCAGGGATGGGGCAACCACAGCTTCCCTGTCTCTCTCTTTCTCTCAGTAGACACGAGAACATCAGAACAGCATAACTGCTCTCACAGTTACAGCAGTGGTCAGAGGAGATCATAGGTTGGCTGTTATTAGGCTCTAACCAAGGTCTTATAGGTTAATTTCAATTAACATGATTATTTTAGTCTGGTGGTGCTCCATTTTGCAAAAGTCAACTCATCACTGTATTTTCCTATCAGATCTCATCAGCCCTCCACTTCCCACCACAGGCATATACTTAGTGGGAAGCCACCCTTTTTACAACTCTTGCTTCCAACCCAACTGACACAGCAACTAAGCCCTGCAAGGCCCTTATCAAAACTGCCCTTTTGAAGGGACATCTGCAGGCAACAGGCAGTGAGAAACATGTTGCTGTGAATGCCCTTTGCTCTGGGGATGATAGATACCGCGGTGAAAATTCCTCTTTCCTCCTCCTCGTGCAAGGGACAGGATTCACACCATGACCTGTCCATGTGCAGCACTGGTTATCAGGCTTTCCACACTGCAGATCACAAGAACACGCACTTCCTGATTGTAAAACCATCCCAACTGATTCTTCTAAAGCATTCATTCCTGGGGTGCTTTAGAAGTAGCAATATCAGTTTAATCTCAGAGGGTTTCCTATGGGCACAGGCAAGTAAGATGAGTGAAAATCAAGCCATTATGGCTCAGTGTGATAGGCAGCAGGTACCTTGTCAAGGCCAAACAAAATCATCGCAGGGAGCAACCTACACATCGAGTGACATTTTTGGATAATAAAGACACATGCTTGACAAGTCCACAGATCCTCCTCAGTCTTTGTGTGATGCAGAGCCTAAAACTTCTTCAGCATGGTATCTTGACAGGCTCATTTTTATAATTTTTTGTTATCAGTGATTGTTTCTGGCTAAAGTGACTATTAGGTTTTAGTGGCAAAAAAGAAATCCCTTTGCGACATACCGGCAAGATGGATATTAACTGAAAAAGCCAAATTCTGTAACAACTTCTTTCTTGTGTTTTTGATGCTTCCCCCTTTAAAATAAAATGAAATGGCCCATCAAATGGTCAGCACAGGTCCAATTCCAGTCAGTAAGTGATAAACCTCAGCAAGTGAAAAGCTGAGCAGTCTGCACTGCTAATTACAGCATAAACATTTAATAAATATTCCTTCTTTTTATCCTTTGCCCTTTTTAAAAATGAAAGGCTGTAATTTATACATCTGGTGGCTCCTAATTGCCTCTTTATAATACCTGCTTGTTTTATCCAGTTTCTATCTTATTTTGGGAAAAAGTGAAGCACATTAAAAGAGAGCAATGTTTCTGCTCTCATCTACGTCTTCTGCAAAACTATGCTTCCCCCGCAAAAGGAGCCATATTTCCCTTCCCACAGAAAGCCAGAATTTCCTATCATCTCAAGTGACAATTATAACAAATTACAGTTTTAATCACAGAATAGTTATTTACAAGCATATTTGTGTCTATATGCGTGTGCAGATACATATTTGGTGGAAAACCAAGGGAGTTTTTTGCTTTTCTGTTTTATAACTATTCTGACAGGAACATGGTTGAGGGATGAGTTGGGTTTGGAGGGTTGTTTGCTCTTTACAGCGAAATATGGCTGCAGGAATATGCTTGGGCTCCATATGCAGGTTCCAGCCATATATTCAGGCTGGACAATAAAGCAGGGGAAAAACAGCTGATACACAAAAGGGACTGTCTAGACAGTGCCCCATCAGTCTGGCTAAATTTGGTGCTGGCATTCCCAATGGGATTGTAATATAATTGTTCTGGTGTCTGCATTCATTCTCACTGTCAAACACCATCCCAAATATACATCCTTTTTTCAATACAATAGGCCTGAACTGTACCATCAGATGAAAGCAGCTTTGAAACAGCCATGTAAGAGGCTATGTCGTGAGATGCAGAAATCCTGTTCTTTAATTGCTGCAATAAAAAAATCCAACAACCCAAAATAAAACTTGAAACAGCAACAAAAAGAAAAAAAACACAAAATAAAACCTCAAATAAGCAAAACCTCTCCCAATTTGTTGTCAGAATAGAAATAATCTGACTTACAGTCAAGATATAATATTTTAATTAAGAATCTAAAAATATTTTTGGGGGGAATGTGAAATGTGCTTTTTTATGGACAAAAAGCAAAGTCACCTTCTCCTGTAGGTTTATTAACCGCTCAAAGAAAATTTAAGAGAAATTCAGAGATATAAATGTGAAATGATAGCTATGTATCATATTTGTGACAGAAGAAAAGTCTAATAAGAAAGGGAAAAAAAGCCTTAATGAACAAAAAGTCAGGAAAAAATGCTGTTATTTTACCTTCTCACAATTAAAACAAACCAGTGGCTACCTCCTGAATTTCTGTGAAGTGACTGTTTTACTTGTTTGGAAAATTTGATTGTTCAAAAGACATTTGACAAATACTGGAAGCACAAAACTTATCTTGATTTAGGATTTTTCTATGTGTTTTGGAAAAGGCTGTGAAAAATCTGAGATCTATGAAAATTTTAACAAGGAAGTTTCTCACAAACACTGCACTTCAAAAAGGAATTATAATAATAGTAATAATAAAAAAGGAATTAAGAATATTGGCTGTCCACTGATGTCCACAGGCACAATGGTAGAAGTCAAAATATGCAGATAAAATGCAAAGATGCAAAATCCCTGCTTTGGGAAAGTAAAATACAGAAAATGTGTTTCTGATTTGTCTGTCTTCACACTTGTGTTATCTTTCATGCTGTTTTGTCCTTTTGTTGGAAGATCAAATTAGTCCAAGACTTTTAGACATAAATAGGATTTTAGACATTTTAAAGGAACCTGACTATTTTAGGGGATGCTGCTCTCACTGTGCATCAGTAGCTATTTAATAAAGAGGCATACTGAGAGTCAACACATGCTGCAGCTCAAACCCTTGGGAAAATGCACGCTGGTCATCACATAGACTGTACATCCTTGTATGACCATGTTGCTCACATGGCAAACAGAAAGCACAGATTTCTTCCCCACCATTCACCAGCTCTGACAAACAGTAGCCACAAGTCTGAAGTAATAACCTAAACACCAGGATATGCTGCAAAACAGTCTCCCCCAAAGCTCTCATTCCCTAAGTTTTCTCTGCAGAAACTCTGTTCCCAGCAACTTTTTGCAGGGTGAGTGGTATAAAGGAGAGGACACCCCAAGTAATAGCAGGGGAAAAATAAATCCCCCCATCTCTACCCAGAAATGCCTTGAAGCAGTCATCTGAGCTGCAGCTCACTCTGAAGAGAGAAAAACCCACCAAGAAATGCAATGAGTAGGAAAAAATATAGATATACGATGACAAGGACATTATATAAATCACATGTATGTTTAATGTCAGGGTTACAGGCCCTGATAGAGGAGGGAGTGCAGTAATGAGGTGCCTTATTGGATTTGTGGTGCTGTGATACTGAGGGAGTGTTGTTTATGGGGGTGCTGTGGATGCTGGTGGGGGGGTTGGTTTGGGGGGTGCTGTGGGACAGTGCAGCTCCCAGTGTGGAAGTTGGTGAGGAAGGGGGGCTGGTGCTGGGTCTTTGCAGCTGCCTCTTTTGCACTTGAATAAAAAACTTCACCTTCGGGAGGGGGGTTGTTCCGTGAATACCTTACCCAATAAGAGATGGGGCATGTTGAAAACTATATTAAATTACCCTGATTAACAATTTAGCCACGAACAGGGGAACTCTGGGAGATCTCTATAGGCAGGGCTGGGGGCTATTCATGCCAGCAGCTAAAAGGTCGAAAGGTTTCTGAAGTTCACAGGCTCAGAGCCTTTGTTATGCTAACAGACAATCTCAAATCAGCTGCCTGCTGGAGTGTGAAATATAAATTATTCCCTGAGAACTTCCAATAGGTTGCCACTTTTGCTCTCCAAATACCAGGACAGGCTGCTAATTTCTATCAGGACCCTTTCCTTGCGCCATTCCGAGCCCTAAATGAAAGCCTTTGGGGCTCGAATATTCCTTTTGCGGAAGCTGCCCTGCCGTAATAATGCAAATGCGCCTTGGTTTGGGGCTACGAAAGGAAAATCGGGATGACTCCGAACTTGACTTTCCCTGTGCCGGAGGTGGAAGGCAGGGATGCTCCCAAATACACCAAGCCAGCACCCCGGGGAAGGGGAGGCATCAACGAAGGGCGATATCCTGGGAGCTGCTAACAGCCAAAAAAGCCCCTGCCCCCTTACTCTGAACAAAGCCCAGGGCAGGCTTTGTGGGTCCAAATCTGCCTGCCCCCTCCCTTAGGTGTGATTTAGGGTATGTCGATGCAAAGGATGTGAGACCCACTCCCGGGGATAGGAGGCGAGTTACCTGAGAGCTTATTCTCGCTCAGAACAAAGTGAGGACGGGGCTGCACCCAGGCTGGGTGGCCTCGTACCCTCCTGCGGGACATAGGGCTATTACCACCGAGAGGAGAAGAATGAGTTAATTATCTTTATACACAGGTAAATCAGTCTATTACAGGATGTGATCTGCTTTTAGCCGGGGAGAAGAAACCCCCGCACTAATAAGCACCCCTCGGGGAGAGGAGGGCTCGCAAGGTGCAGCAGACGCTCCCACGAAGCTCCGCGGGACAAGGGGAGAAACTTCTCCCCATCGAGGTCATGGTGATGATAACTACAATAAATGTGATACTGAGTCTTCTTGCACTGGAATTAAAAGCGTTTCTCCCTACACCCCATTCCCATCCGCCGGTTACCACCGCAGTCGCCAAGGGAGACGCACACCCGAGTTTTCCCAGGATTAAGTTTGAAGAAGTTCGGCAAAAGGAGGAGCTGTGTGTGCCACGGGCAGGTCCAGGCCTCTCGAATAAAGGCGAGGAAAGAGGCTGAGGGCGTCTTCTGCTGGGCCCTGTACTGACATAGAAGGGGACGTGCTCTATTTATGGGGGTGTGAGTGAGGGGTGATAATTGTTTTCCTCTTAATCAGCATCATTTTTTTCCCTTTTGTTCTAGCTCCTTGTTGCCTATAAAACATTTAGAAAAATACTCCAAAACCAGGAGAAACAAAAGTTTGGTTTGTGGTGTTAGCAGGAAGAGAAAGAACAGATTCTTGCTCTTGTTGCTGTCAGCTGGTTTGGGTCTCCAGTTCGGTTTTTTTTTTTTGAGGGTGGGGGAAAGGGGGCTTAGTGTTTGGCTCTTTCTTCGTGGGGGGGGTTTCTGGGGCGACGGGTATGTGAAGGACGCATGCGTATGTGTCAGTGCTCTGAAACACAGCGTCACGAATTACCCGTGTGCTCAGTTATCAATAGCACTCGGCCCTTCCGACGTGCTTTGCATTTAGAAAGAGCCTACGGAACACACACTAATTACTGTTGCTGCTTTATTCTCCGTTTAGAGACTTTCGCCACACTTTTTAAGAGGAAAAAAACACCAAAACTTTTCCTTTTCCCCTGCAAGTTTTCCAACAAGTTAAACCCCGCCGTGTTCAAGCTGCTACTTGTGAGGGATTTGTCAATCGTGGCATAATCGATAACGTTTGTAACAGCTGAACCGAACGGTCTGCATGCTAATGACGGTATTGCTGACGCCGTTTGTTTCATTGGCAAATAGCTTCACACACTTATTCTCGTGTATTTGGTGGCAGAGTTTTGAATTTCGGATTTTAGCTCTCTTTATAAAAAGCTTTAACGAAGTGGGAGCCTCATGATACTCGCTGGTGCGATTAATCATTTACAATAAACAGCCTTTTTTGTCGGTGCTTTTTGTTTGTTTGCTTTTTAAAAAACACTTAATTTTTTGGGCCGATACCTTTAAACCATCCAACACTTTCAGAATTGCATTAAATGCTTCTTTTGTTGAAATACTGCAGACAGGCTGAAATAGGATGGTCTCTAACGGGAGCCAAAGCCCTCAAGCCTTCCACAGAGACAATGTGAACGATTAAAACAGTAAATGGGTCTTTCAATGAATACCAGCAGCGCCAGAACGAAGTTAATTTGGAAAAGAGAGCATCCAGGAGATTTCTTTACTACTTTTTGTCATTCCTGAATGGTTCATCTGCACGTTAGTTTGCAGGCAAAGTAATCTTGCCCGCAAGAGTAATATTTTGTTTGCGTATTTGCTTTCTGTAAATACATTTCCACAAAAAGCCATAGAATGAGGGGGGAAAAAAAGCAAAAAGTTTCATTCATAGGTATGTTCCTTGCAACCACCAGGCAGCGATGGCCTGAAGTGACAAAGGGGAACGTAACTTTTCTATGGAACGACAAAAATATATTTTGCATCTCGAGCATGATGTTCGAGTCTAATGAAGGCAGGAAGGTAGTGGGACAGCAGACAGAAAGACAGAGCGGAATAAAACCAAGAAGAAAAAGTGAAGTATGACACCCACAAGATGGCTGCCTCTTCATTATTTCTGTATGATTATAGCCCAATTTCTGTAAGAAAATTAATGGAAAGCGTTCTTCAGCAAATCAGCCAGAAAAACTACATTCTTCCAAAGCCTATACAAGAAATAGTAAAAATAGTTAAGCTTATACAAATAAGGCAGGACATCATATATGTTTGTCTGGAGCAACCCTTGCTGCACGTTAGTCATCGTATTAATATCGACAGGTTTGGTTGCCTGAGGAGGACAGCAAAATGCAGGCGAGTTCCTAAGGTAAAAGAGATCTCTTCTACAGGGAAGAGGGAATTAGAGCAGATCTACGCAACAGAGACGTCGTTTAGCAGATTAGAAAGTGCAATGAGAGTAATATATCTGAATATTTAAAATATCCTCAGGCAGGCTTCTCAAATTCCGGTGAGAAAATGTATTTCTGTAGAAGCATATTAGCTCCTTTCGGTCGAAATCTACGCTAAAAATTCGGACAAAAAATAAATACAATGCTCAACGATGGATCAGAAACTTAATAAAAGAGGCCAAACTCCATCACAAAGCATTAGATTCAATCCAGCGGGTTTAAGAAAAAATAAAGCCACCTGTGAACTACAAATAGTTTGGACTTTAGACTCTTCGGAAAAATTTGGTATGTTACAAGGTTACTATGTGGGCAGAGGCTACAGGCGAAGAACAAAGCAAACGGTTCCGTTTCAATAGGAAATATAATAAAACCCCTTTTATCTAAAAGCCACCAGGGACAAGCACTCAATAGAAGTTAACAAGCAGGAACTGATAAGATAACATTTATATGAGGTCAGAAGTCAAATGCCAGTCAAAGGCTTTTAACCTCTTGGGTCATAAACAGCAATAGTTAAAACACATAGGTATTTATCTGATTTTAAAGGTATCTGATCATTGTGAGTGAATCACGCGATGATTTACCTAATTGGGGTTTATAGAAGAGGAACTTTGTCGTCGTTAAAATAAACTGCAAAGATGCCAGTTTACAACTCTTCTTTTTAAATTTATTGGTTTAAATTCGCCTTTCACTCTCCCGTAAATCTGCAAGACCAAAGCAGACCGGAGACAAAACCGGTAAACATTATCTTAACAGAGGCGCATTCTCAGTTGATATGTGGATTGATCTGCGTAATCCAAGGCTTGTCTGAGGATTCAATGGGCTAAATATTTACAGTCAACATGCATAAAAGAACAATTACCACCATCCCTATTGTGGTGTTAATGTCACTGGAGTTTTGTTTTGCTGCTTTTCTTCGAGTCCACTAATATAAAAGGAAATCTCGTTGCACAGCAAAAAGAGAAGAACGGATTTTCCTTCAAAAAACCTTCAGATTCTGATATTAAAAAATAGCCTAATTTTAAGTGCTTAAGTATTGCGGGTGGATTTTCAAAAGCTCTAATTACACTCTGGGCAGGAACAGTAATTTCTTCTTGAGGTTTTTTATTTCTTTTTGCACATTGAGACTCCAAATTCTGCAACTTGCCTACATTCATGTCCCAGCGTGCACCCTGTAGGTGATGCTAAAAAATTACCAAATAAAACATAATATCCATCGCCTGAGAAACAGGGATTGATGGAAGGCCTGTCTAGGCCCACTGTTTCTTTAAACAGAGTTCACAATACACTAGGCAACCACTGTGGATTTAAAACGCTTTTAAATATTTATCAGAAGTATTTTATCACCATATTCAAATGACACCTGCAATGCACTCACCTTTATTGACAATCCCTGTTCTGAAAGTCCATTTACTTCAAGAAAGCCCCCCAAGCAGAACAAGGACTAACCGTTCTCATTCAGTTAATGTTCAGTAAAAAAAACCAAAAAAACCCAAGCAACCTTAATCAGCATGCTGATTGCATCGTCAACTAACAAATAATTTACTACTCTGAGCATTGCATTCCATTAAAAGCTCATTAAGTTTTCTGTTCTCCAATGGGAGCTTTAGCATTTGAACTGCGCTCTTTTGCTCCGAATAATCACTTACCCTTTTTTTTTTTTTTTCCTTTTCTTCGCGCCCCCCTCTTCCCCAAAGCGTAGGTGAGAATTTAAATACCTACACACAGGAAAGGCACAGAGAAATAAATCTCAGATTTTGATTTCTCTTGAAAAGTCAAGATCTTTGGGTGTCTGGGGAGCAAGGTGAGTGCAGAGGCAAACTACTTTGCCAAAATCTCACTCCAGCAGTTTAACTTCGGTGAAACACCACACTTCCCCCGATGTAAGTGTGGGTATGTTTTGAACAAGTGCAGGAGGGGGGAAATATAAAACATGGCAACATTTTATCCTTTAAGTTGGAAGCGACTGTTTAACGAAAAGGGAGACATGGGGCGGGGAATGTAAAAAAGCGACGTGCCTTCTATTTTATTTGTGAGGAGAAGGGCAAAGGAAGGGGAGAGGAGAGGAGAAAAAGGAGGAAAAGAAGGGAAAGCGAAAAGGAAAGGGAAAGGGAAAAAGAAAGGAAGAGAGAAAGAAAAAGAGAGAGAGAAGAAAAGGAAATCTCAAACAACCAAAAAAACCTCCACCCTTTGGGTTACAGAGTACAAAACTTCTTCCCTGTCCTAAATGCCAGGGACTGTGGTTAGGGTGCTTTGAGAGGCTCTTAAGGGGGAAAGTACAAAGCTCATCTTTCCTAGCCTTGCATACTAAACCGCACATAATCCTTATATTTAATAAGTAAAATGCAAGGAAATGTCAGCCCCTAAATTAACATGCATCTTTGGATTGCTAATTGTGCTCATTGCAAATTTGGGTCACTTTGCATGAGTGATTCTAATGTCGGGCTGAGATTGCCATGTCGCTCAGCGGATTCCTGATTCCCTGGGCTAATCCCGGACTCGGTGATTGTGTCAGGTGCAGTTCTGTATGCTCCAGCAGCTGTTTCATTCTCATCAATGCAAATAAGGCAACTCCTACAATCAAAGCCTCGTGAGCCTCCAACCTGATTGCTGAGGGCAGGCTGAAGCGTCGCACAGGCTCACTTTCAAATCACAGCGACTGACACGAGAACTGCAATGTCCCTTCGGTTGGATAAACCTGCCTTTTGCCAAACAAAACAAACCAAAGGGGGACCCTCCCCCACAAACAAAACACAAACCATTCGAAACAAGAAAATAATAACCCCCAAACCAAAACAACAAAAGGCTCAAAACAAAAATCCAAATCATCACTAAGAACCCCCAAAACAACAACAACAAAAACGCTAAACTCACCAATCAAGATAGAAAAAAACAACAACAAAAATGGGAAATAAATAAAACAAACAAAACCCAGCAAACCCCCCGAACCCTCCCCAAAAAGAAGAAAAAAACACTCCTCAAAAAAAAAAAAAACCAAACAAAAACAATCTCAAAACAACCAAACCCAAAAAACAACCTCCAAAACCGGAAAAAAAATTCCAAACGCCAATCAGAAAACAAAAATACAGGGACGTGCATCATCTGGGGGTATACAAAACATAGTCAGGTCTTCTATGGTAAATGGGTGAAACAAAATATATGTATATACACTTTGAACTTGAATAAAAGCCTGAAGTGTTGATAATTAACCGAGTATTTGAATACTTATGAGGAAGCAGGGCAGCCGGTGATCACATGTGGGGCGAGGGCCGCCTTTTTGCCCAGGGACCCCTCCGAAGTCCGTCTCCAGGGGCTGCGGTTCCCCTGGCCCCCCTTCCCCCCCCCCCCCCCCCCCCCCCCCCGCCTCAGGCCCCAAAGGGGAGCCAGGTCTGGGGTGTCTCTCACCCCCCTCTCACCTCTTCCAGCCCTCGGAAAAACCCTGAGAAGCCCCTAACTGGCATCTCCCCCCTGCCGGCCCCCAAATTTAAGCTGCCTCTCCAGAACCTCCCCAAACGTGAACAAAACGTTGCCTGAAAATGATTGAAGGCGCGGGAGTGGCTGTAAAACCCCAATGGCCATCCCAGTGGATAAGTATTCAAATATTAGGATAATTGTCGACACTTCAGGCTTTTATTCAATATATATATTATGTGCATATAGTATAAACATAATACCAATATAAGGGGGACGAGGTGAAGGAAAATTAGCCTTTGCAGGGGGAGGTTACAAACTCTCATGGACTAGGGTAGAAGGTGACCCGCATACCCAGCAGCACAGCCCAGGGTCTGAAAACCCGGCGCCGGCTATATTTGGTGCTGGAAAGTCGCTTCGGGCAGACCAGCATGAGGAGGGGATGCGGGGATGGAGGGATGAGGAGATGAAGGGATGCGGCATCGGAGGAGATGCGGGGATGGAGGAGTGCGCGATGCAGAATGCGGGGATGCGGGGATGCAGGGATGCGGAGAAGCGGCATGTGGAAATGTGGGAATGAGGGATGTGGAGATGCAGAGACGGAGGGAATGCACGAATGCAGGCGCCGGCAGCCCAGGCAGGAGGCACGGCTCCGAGCAGAGCCGAGCCGAGCCCGGACGGGGAACAGGGGTGAATCAAACGTCGCCTGCAAAGTTTGCGGAAGAAAACACCAGATATCCTCTTCCCCTTCCCTCCGCGCCTCACAACTCCTGCTCCTCCCTCCCCGGGAAGGCAGCGCCAAAACCGGTCCTCAAAATCTCGGATTTCTAGAGCGGCTGGAACCCCGGTCCGCTCCTTCTGCTCTCTTCCCCTAAGGGGATTAACGTACATTTTCGCACATTTTTTAACGCAAATCAGAATTTGTCAAATCTTGTGTGACAGTCGATTTGCTCACAGTATCCACTTTAATCCGCTACGAGACAGGACCAGCCCCGGCGAGTTTAATCCTGGCTGACACAGGACATAGCTCATGCAAACGTTTGCCTTGGCGCAGAGTACCGGTAGCCCCTGAATTCTTCCCATCTCCTTCTGGCGGAGAAGGGGATCTGAAGGGGATGTGAAAGGGACCCGACCGGGGGTCCCGCAGCCTCGAGGACCTGATGCATACTCATGATGGAATCCGGACAGGGAATTATTGACGCCAAAGGATCCATCATGTTTGTTGTCACCTGCTTTCTGCTGTATTCCAGGTTCAACAAGGTATTTTGGGCTCCGCAGGACATGTCCCTTTGCCCTGCTTCCTTTGGGTGCTGCGGCTTCCTCTCCATGCTCCTGCGGGGATTTAAAAAGAAAAAACCTATTCCCCTCCAAAATTCCCTAAGGTAAACTTAGCGGTTGCTGTCTTGTTTCTTTGGGTTTAGTGGGTTGTGTGTTGTTTTTATCTTCTGGGTTTGGCTTTGTTCTTCGTTGTGGGTTGGGTTTATTTTTATTTATTTATTTATTTATTCCTTTCCCTTCCCTTCCCCTAACCTTTTCCTTTCCCTAACCTTCCCCTAACCTTTTCCCTTCCCTTCCCCTAACCTTTTCCTTTCCCTAACCCTTTCTTTTCCATAACCTTTTCCTTTCCATAACCCTCTCCTTTTCACAAGCAAGGTTTTCCATCTCTCTTTTTGTAAACAGGTGGACTTAGGCAGCAGATAGCCCATGTAAAGTCTCTTAACTGCTGTTAAAGTTATGAAGTTCCTTAAGTTGACCTGAGATTCAATTTTGCTACACATCATGAGGACAGAATGAGGAGACTGCAATAGTTTAATTTCAAATAACTTCACATCTGTACCTGTACAATGTTGTGCTTGTTTTCTCAGTTCTTCTCAGGGAAGGATGTCAGATTTGAATCACAGTTTACCTGACTTTTCAGTAAACTTATAGAATCCCAGACTGGTTTGCGTTGGAAGGGATCTTAAAGCTCAACCAGTTCCAACTCCCGGTCACGGGCAGGGATACCTTCCACTAGACCAGGTTGCTTCAAGCCCTGTCCAACCTGGCCTTGGACACTGCCAGGGATGGGGCAGCCACAGCTTCTCTGGGCACCCTGTGCCAGTTACCTTCTTGTAAACTAATTAAAAAAAAAAACCAGTAAAAATTATTTACAAAGATAATTATTTTTTTTCCAGCAGTCATATGCTATTCTCCTGCCTGCTTTTAAAAGCTTTTCCTTCATTTGCAACTGATGATCTTTGAAGGGGGGGGAGGGGGGGAGAGGAGGAGGGTGTGTGTGTACACACATTACTAAAATGATATACTAACTTGTGAAACTTTGAAACATAGGCTGAACCACATATCCTGACCAATTCAGAGCGAGCTGATGGAACACTTAGCACAGTTAGCAGTCGTGAAGAATGGCACAAAGGTTTTAACCGTGCCCAGAGGGAGGAAACAATACTGCAAAGGCAGTCCCCAGCCAGCAGCAACCTCCTAAACCCGTTTGACCAGGTACATAGGCAACTCTTCACAACATAACCTGGGAGCTGTTTGGCTGACAGCTTCCCAGGACTAATCAACAGACTGCAAAGACCACAAGATACCTTACACTCCTTTCCACAAGCCTCTTGGTGAGCTTAATAAGCTCTCTGCAGCCTGAGCTGGTCTTCTGTCTCCTTCCTGAGCAGAAATACAGACACTAAACACTCACCCTAGGCGATCTTCAGGTCCTTTCCCACCCTAACTATTCTATGATTCTATGATTTCTGACTTGTCACACACATATTTCTTCCAGATATATATGTTTGCATATATTTACTGTTACGGAGTAAACATATTTTATTTATTAAATGTATGTTATTAAATATATATTTACTGCCATTTTCAGCATTTTTTCTTCACCGATGGAAAAACTGTGACAGAGGTTCATGCCCACTATAAACACACAAAAATACTTCAAGAGCCTGCTCCTGATCAAAAAGGTTATTTAAGTATCTACTGTTAAATAACTTATTTTAACATGGCTCAGCCTTTGCTCACACTCCTTAGAGCCATTCCATGCAGGTGATTTTGTAGCAAACGCTCACTATGTATTACTCTATTTTTATACTCCATGAGTTATCACAGTCATTACAGTTTATGAGCTGGGATGTCCATCCAGTACAGACTGAATAAACAAACCAGGCAGGGGAATAAAAAAAGCAATGTAGCTCAAAAAAACCCAATGATGAACACATGAAAATGATCTAATGTTGAAATAGCTCAGTGATACATACCAAACACACAATTTCTAGACAACAACAGCGTATTTCATGGTAAAGCAACAGTTTTGGCCAACACCGGCTATTGAACTGACAGTGCTCAAGCGAAACATTAACCTTAAAGCTAAATTGAAGAAGTCAGCTGCCATGAACAGAAATCGTACCAAACTCAGTTTTCTTTGTGGCTGAAGTGTCGAGAGGGATATAAACCAGGGTGCACAAAATAAAAGCTCAGCAAAACACAGACTGCAAGAGATCAAGTGAAAAACCAGAACAACCCAGGCTAGCAAAAAGGAGAGAAACCACCCAGCAGAGCTGGTGGGACTGGTATGTAGCAAAGGATGTAAAACTTAGTGCCAATGACTGTATAAAAGCCCATATACGCCACACCATCTTGCAGTTAGTCACAAAAAATTCAGGCCTGTAAAAGACAAGAAGAAAAAAAAGGAGATGCCAGAACATAAGGTATTTTTAGGTACATGCTGTGATCTTCAGCATTCTTAATGTCGTCTTCATTCTGGGCACCAACCTTCATCTGAAAGCACAACCATAACCCTCACACTTTCATGCAACCATTGTGCTGTTCCAGGATAGAATCATAGGATAGTTAGGGTTGGAAAGGGCCTTAAGATCCTATGGGCAGGAACACCTCATACTAAACCGTGTCACCCAAGGCTCTGTCCAACCTGACCTTGAACACCGCCAGGGATGGAGCATTCACAACTTCCTTGGGCAATTGATTCCAGTACTTCACCGCCCTCACAGTAAAGAACTTTTTCCTTATATCTAGCCTGAACTTCCCCTGTTTAAGTTTGAACCCATTACCCCTTGTCCTGTCACTACAGTCCCTAATGAAGAGTCCATCCC
>WYDI02180819.1:46354-215894 GCA_009867235.2 Psittacus erithacus | reverse complement strand
AGGACAGGTTGTGGGGGGAAAACAAGCAGGCTACATGCTTTGTCTAATTTACGACTAAGCTTAAACCACAACAATTAAAAATTTATGTGATTGATGCCCTTCATCTGCTTTTTGCTTTGGTTGGTGGAGTTTTTTTCCCCTGAAAAAATTTGCTTTGCATTATCAGGTAAATCCAAACCAACTAACACATATTGACTGCTTAAAAAAAGCTCCAGAAATCCCCAGATTCACACATCTAATAGTAGATGAAATCGCCACCTCTTGTTCTTCAGTTCAGTCCTGTTCTAGCACTATGTTACTGGCTGTATGAGGTAATGCATTATTTGGTGCTGACCACTGTTCACCCATAAGGCTCAGCTTCGGAGAACTGATCAGTCTGGCATTCAGCTTTCACTCAAACCAAGTTCCTGGCAGTTACAGGCTTATTTTGTTCCTGGCAAAGTTGCTTCTGCTGGCCCTGTGCAGTTTTAGGTATAATGTTCCGGTCTTACTGAGTATCTTGGACCCTGGAAGCCCCTGCTGTGCTTCACAGGAATGGAAAATACTATGTAATTATCTTTGAAAAATCTGGACCAATCAATTGCATTTCTTTCTGTGTTTGAAAGAGGTTGGAGGTGTTCACATTTAATAAACTTTTAGTTTAATGATGTTTAAAAAGCCAGTGAAATGGATGCTAAGCCTTTTTTCACTTCAAAGAGTACTGGGCAGTTGTTACATCTGAAGGAAATACTTTCTTTTATGTTAATTTTCTCATTATATTATCAGGGGTATATTGCAAGAACCTCTTGTCAGAGACAAATTGATGTTCCTGCATCCAGTCTAAATGGGATGGATCTCAGAGTATTCCCCAAACAAGCATTGCCTGCTCCAGAGGATTCACCCCGCCTGACAGTCACCACTGGAGAACCTCACAGTCCTGCTGCTATGGGACATGTGCTTGAGGGGCTTATAACAGACTAAAGCTAAATTGGGAGCAATTCAGAGGTGTCTCAAGTAAAAGTTGATAACACAGGTTCATGGACAACTTCAAAGCAGTGTTCATTCCTACGGCTCGTTCTGCAAGCTGAGCAGTGCACTGCAGGTGGCTCAGTGCCTTTGGAGTCTGTGGGGTTTACTTGAGCTACACCAGGAGTCCATTACACTCTCAGCATAGCTCTTTAAATAGAGCATTGGGTATGAGCAGGTCTTTTAGTCTGTAGGACAGGAATCCAGGACACATTTAAAGAAAAAAGGTCCCAAGTTTGGAATGATGGCACTTCAGAGTGCTGATGCCCTGATGCAGCTGAAAGTGACAATTCTCAACACTTTGAAATGTATCTAATACAGAATCCAGAACACTTGCAAAATGAAGCAGACTTTCTCCAGTTGTCTTGTGACAAAGTAAGCAGAGTGGGTTTATAGAAATATAAGATTGGACATGTTTTAGAAATATCTTTATGATGACTTCCCATAGCAAATAGATACCAAAGTGCCACCTGTGCCTTAAAAAAGATTCCTGTTCACTAGAAAGGCATAGAACCATAGAGTGGTTTGGATTGGAAGGGACCTTAACGACCGTCTAGTCCAAATCCCTGTCACAGGCAGGGACACCTTCCCACTAGACCAGGTTGCACAAAGCCCCATCCAACCTGGCCTTGAACACTGCCACGAATAGGGCAGCCACAGCTTCTCTGGGGAACTTGTGCGAGTGCCTCACACCCTCACAGGAAAGGATTTCTTCGTAATCTAATAGCTCACTGATGTTAATTCCTTCTTTTCTTAATAGTGAAGAGCTGCTTGTAAGACCAGATGGCAGTCGTTTTGTCCTCTTCCGTAGTACAGTGTCCGTCTACTATGAAGAGTCTTTTGCTGGCTTTCTAGAAGGATTAGGTGGAGCAAAATTAGATTAATATAATCTTAGTAAATGAATTAGAATCTCAGAACATAGACGAACAAACTGTTTTTCTGTTCCTGAGCAGTTGTGTTCTTGCAGAAGTTGTCTCTGTCTTGTGTTATCTTCAGATGGCTCAAAGTTCAGGTGATCTCTTTTCTGACTTGTATGCAAGACAGTGCTTGAAATCTTTTTAATTCCCCTTCTGATCACTTAAATGAGCTACAAATGAGAAGAGCTCCTCTTTTCTGCCATAGTGCTTGAAAGGGACTGACATAGAGATTCCTTCAGATTTTTTGTTTTGCTTCTCGCAACTTCTTCCTAAGTAATCATTCTACTTGTCCTCCAAGGTGGCTATTGCTCTGATACTGGCCTGGGCATCAGGCTGCTGGTGAGAGGTGGTGAGTGTCACTTGGGGTTTTTTTCCCTTTCCTTCACTTACTGAACTGGGTTTATCTCTACCTGTTCTGTTCTCTATTGTGCTGGGGACAGTGAGCAAGAGCTGTGTGGGTGCTAGCCAGGGTCAACTGACAGCAAATCTTTATCTCTATCACCTGGCTTTGCTGCTGTGCTATATGGTTTGCACACTGCACAGAGGATGCATTAAAAAATGCCAGTGAGATGTGACAAACGATCATGCAACTGTCGGGGGCTGATGTGGGGTTGATGGTGAAATGAAAGCCTGTTGCATTAGATGACCACTATACTGAACTGTGTTTCTCCTGGGGTGTGTAAATTTCCCATTTGTACTCAGAAATGTAATGTTCAGAAATGTGATTCAGTGTTGTTTTCAGAAATGTAATGGTTCAGAGATAGATGTAGAAATGCATTATATGTAATAGCGATAAGGATGATATTTTAGTAGATGCCTAGTGTTTCTGGTCTGGGGATCTCTACCAAATCTTTCAAAATTAAGTTATGAGCTCTGCTGACTTAAAGCTTTGTGTATCTTTCACAACTTCATAAAGGACTAATTTCCCTTGGCAGAATTGCATTATGCCCACTAACCCAGACACAGTCAGCATCACAGCTGAATTGCTGTTATTCACCTAGATATAGAGACAACTGGAAAAATAAAGCATCCTCCCGAGGTTCCTGAGATCCCACTTCAGCTCTGAGTCTGTGTGGTGAAGTCTCCTTGAAACTAGAAAAACTGCTTTGTAAAATATCATGTTTATCTTAAAATACATCAAGGTGGCTTTTCTGCCTTTGAGAAAAAATGTTTTTAAAGCCCTCAGCTCTCACTGCTTCACAGGCAATATTGAAAATTTTGAGTTAGTGGAGTAATACCTGTCTGCAAGGAATATTTAAAAGTTTTCCAAGTGGTAGGAAGTATTTCATTAGTGTCTACACTATGATAATTTAGGACTTTCCTACAAAAGGTAACTCAGAAAAATTACCCTTCTTTGAATCCATAGCTGTAATGAATTCCAATCAAAATCAAAAAATCTAACTAATCATTTAGTTTGTTTTATTTTGTGACTATGGGATGCTAAGAGGAATTAATTCATAGTCAGAGTTAATCCTACTTGGAGAAGGTATGTATGATACTGAAATGGACAAATGGGATAGCCCAGCTGTGTGTTGTGTGCAAGGGGAAGGAAGGGAAAGCGGCACTTGTGGTTCTGGATGAAAATGGGCCCAAACTAGCACCTTGTGCCCTCTCCACACCTCGGTAACTGGGTTTTGGAGCTGGCCAGCTGTGCCAGGCATATGGAGGAGCCTTTCCACCTGCAGAGTTTACAACTGAAAAGGGAGATTTGCTGTGGAAGTTGTAGAGACAGGCTTCTAGCTGGGGGCTGTGGGACGTGGTGGCTCGTTGGTGTGAGGTGATTGGGTCTCCATGGTGCAAATATGCAGCGTATGTTTTGAAAAGTACATGTGTGGTTTTTTCATTGCATCCTAGTGTGAGTGGCTCATATGCTAGCAATTGCTTCGCCTACAGTAATTATAAAGGGTGACTGGAAAGGCAAAGGGAAAAAAAAGGCTTGGTTAGCGAACAATGGTAATTTACAGCAAAAGCAGGAGGAAAACTTCTTTTCAGTTTATTAATAAGCACCATAAAAACTGTCCTGGGGTGTCTTTGAAAAAGTTGTAAGGATGTTACACTGCTCTAAAGTGAATAGAAAATGCTTCCTGAAGAGAAGCTTGTTAAATAAAATTCATCAACTTGTCTAAGGAGTTAGCTACCAATTAAGAACAAAATGTTTTATTTTCACTGGAAAATAAATAGTCTTATTACATTGTGTATCAAGTGTTTAAGAGACCAAGTCCATGCAAAATGTCCAGAGAAACTGCACAATGCAAAAAATCATGTTTTTGTAGTTTTATATCCCCTATGTATTTATTTACAAGTAAGACATCCTTCTTGCATTCATTGTGGTATGTGCACTACAGTGTGTTCCTGTCAGCTGTGCAGCTTTGATCTGCTGGGTACCACTGGCATCTTTTGCTTGCAAAAGAGCATTCGCAAGTTTGTCTTAGTTCTCACTTCTTCATACAGCTTTTGTAGCCAATTTTGAACCCTCTTTGATTTGTTATTTTGTAATTCACAGCTTACCTATAGCTGCTTGGAGGTGTTACTCAGGTGGGCAAAGATGCACTTCTATTTTCTTCTACTCCCAGCTTTTCCATGCTCTGTATAAAACCTGTTGTGATTATTTACACACCTTAGACTGATTTAGTTTTTGGTTTCTATTTTTGGTTATGTAGAGAAAAATGTATATTTTAGAAAATCATGACATTTTCACTGGATTAGTTCCTGTTGCGTAACTGAGGGGAAAAGTGTAAAAAAGATCAATTGTTTGATTTTATTTCTTTTTTTAATTAATGCAGCTATTTTATTATGTACATAATTGTTAATAGTAATTCCCTGCTTATTCCACCAAGCCCTTCTGGTTGAAATGTTAATAATGAAGTTTTATTAAGTCCTGTAAGGAGTGCCTAGTTATAAAAGTTGCCCTGTGTTTTTGTAGCTGTCAACTGATGAGCCTTATTCTGTCTGTCTTCAAACAAGAGTGTTTGCTAAAATTTCCATAGATTCATCAATAAATTGTTGTAAACCATTTTCAAAGGTCATTAATTTGGGAGTTTTTTATTCTAAATTTTGAATTTTCAAAAAAAAATAATTTCTCCAATATCCACTATTTTATGGTTTGAAATATAACTCTCTAAGAGGAAATTTCTGGGCTGTCAGCCTGTGTAGGCAGCAAGCACCTGTGACACCATTGTAACCTTTACTCAGGAAAAGCTGAGCTTCCTTTCTGCAGTAAGCAAAACCGACTGTGCCAATAAAACAAATTCTCCTCAGCCCATAAAACCTGGTTATTCACCCCCACCCTATAGCAAGTGTGTCTTAACAATACTTTTATTGTAATTTTATTACCAAATCAGGTGTGAGATTAGATGTTGGATGTTACGTGTAATCTACTTGGAAATCAAATTATTTGACCTCTAAGCCCACCAATGCCCCCTCCTGCTGGTTTGCTGTTAAATATGCAACATTTTCCTGTCATGAATACAAATCGAGAACAAATTAGAGTCTACAGACAGCTGACCTGAGCTCCATATTAGAGACTGGGGGCTTGTGCTGTTTTAAGTGTTTTAATTACCATAGTCCCTATAGCCAGTTGAAGGACACACAGCAAAATGATTTTTTTTTTTTCAGTGACAGAAAGGCAAAGAAAGAAAGAAAAAGGCTCCCTCCATCTCATTTGAATTTTTCAGTTTCATTACATTTGCACTTCCATTGGAACTATGCTAATTTGCTGCATGAAATTAGGTCTATTAACAAAAAGTGCACTACTTTTACAAGAGTATTTCAATGGTGGGCTTTTTCTACTTTGTTTACATGTTTTCATTTGGAACTGCTTGAGAAATAGCATCAATATCTTAAGGGGATTTTGCTGCCAAACTTGATTTTCACTCTGGGCCTCACAAGCCAGATTCAAAGGAGCTGAAATGGGTAATAGCAGTAGTTGAACTAAAGCACACAATGCTCCATGAGAGAGAAATTCTAATGTGTTAGGCTGCATTACCATGAGATTTTTTTTATCATTTCTCTTAGTATACCACATATGATAATATTTTTAAATTTTCAATTTAAAATGCATCTTGTCATGAAGCACATGTTCTGCTGTTGTCTGGGGAGGAGAAAGTGGGGATGCCGCTGCACGGCCAGTGCTCACAGCAACGTGCTGCCCAGAGTGCAGATGCACATAGAGAACGCTTTACATCAGATAACAAGGCAAAGAAGTTTTCCAGAATGCAACTAAATATGGTTTGTTCTGTTACAATTGATCAATAGCTAAATCGATGTGATGGTGGGGCTTGCGCTAGGGCTGGTATTGTCCTGATGCCTTTATCCTAGAATTTGCATTTTCTCGTGTGTGTTGGCCCAGTGTTGAATTGATTAGTTATGCCTACCCAGTAAGCAGTGAAACATTTTTATATACTCTGGGGAAATAAATTTGGCAGAAAATCAGCATGAGTAGATTTAATTATCACTCTGAGACCTTTTCCTTTTCTGGCTTAGTGATCCTGAAACTCCGTATGTTTCAGTGAAATCTGTGTGGACGCTAAGCTTCGCTTCCCAATTTGTTCCTCCATGCAATGATAAGCCAAGCAATTACTGGTTTATTGATTTTTCATCATGGCAAATTTAAAGTTGATTTTTTCCTGAAAAGGCAGAGGTGATTAAGTGTTTCCCCTCAGTTTAGTACAAGAGAGCTATGTGGCAGAATCTAATATCCTGAGGTCAACCTCTGCAGGCAGATAATACGGTGTCTTGGCCACGTGTTAAGGAGAGAAATCAGGGCTACAAATGTGATAGGATATGTGTGGAGACAGTTTAATTTGTTCCATTTATATGAACAAGTCTTGTGGCACATGCTTGGAAAATATCATTTTGAATAGGCTTGCAAATGAAGCCCACATGGGCAGGAGGGATGAGTGAATGCAAGCGAGAGGTGTTAAAGCATTTAGTGCTGGGAGACAATTGTTCTTTAAACAGAGAAATAAAACAAATCTCTGATGTGCTATTCACAGATTTAACAAGATGTATATGCTGCTTTAGGGATTCTTCTGTTGCTGGTTTAGCCTGGCATTAGCAAGGAATGTAAAGATGGAGTCCAGAGAAGATGAGGTTTGTGTCTCAAATGTTCTTGCAGCAGTCCTGGTAGGGAACGTGCCTTTTAGGGCAAGTTTGGAACACATGGATTAATAGGATTTAAATCAGAGCAAGAAAATTGTGCTTTGCACAACTGAAACAATGTATCTTTGTAGACTAAACGAACTTTTAAAGCAGTATATTTTATGGATTTAGTTAAATTAGCGTATACACACACACAGTAGGTGGTTTTAAAGTATCTTTTCTCCTTTCTTTATATTTCCTATCAAATTGATATGTAAATCTAGTTTAAAAGATTTTTAAAAGGAAGATAATTTGTATGCACTAAGGAGTCATTTCAGTCAGTTTGGGAGGAATCTCAACATTTTCTTTACTATCTTCTGCCATTTATCTCAGAAATGCAAAGGGACAGCATCAATAAGGGCTTGCCATGAAAGAATGGTAGAGAAAACAAAATGGTAAAGGTTAACTAGTTGGTGGAAAATGTATGAAATGGGGATTATATGAATGTGATGGGCCCGAGTTGTAGTATTTGACTCCAGATTTTCAGTGCCTCAAAGTTTGGTTTGGCTAAGGTGTTATCATTAAACTACTCTGATCCTTGTCCTGAATCAACCCCATACACTGCATAGTCTCAGAGCTACATTTTTGATTGTTCTACTGTTCCAGCTTCACTCAGTAGTAGTATTAGAAATTCAGAAGAAGAAATTCGGAGAACTCCCGTTTTACTAAAATAGTGTGAATAAAATGCTATTTTATTAAGTAAGACAGTTTAATTAGATACTGAAAGCATCAGAAGATTTGCTTCTACTGTGTCTACTGCGTGTGTGTGCTTCCTGGTACTGCACCAGCGTGATGTCATTAGTGCTGTCCTTCGAGTTCATAATGGCTTACTGAACTCTCTATAGCAGCAAACTGAGATCAGAATTTCCTACTAAAAGTCCTCCATAGAGAGAGGGAGCTGCCAGGAGTGCTCTTCTCTGCCTCCTACACTGCATCGCTTAATAAGCAGGATGAATTCATCCCCATGCCTTGGCCAAAGCAGGTACTTTGAAGGTTGAGGATGTAAAGCCTGCATGGATTTTGAGTGATGGGGTGACAAAAGAAAAGTTAGTACACGCAAGAAAGCCTGGAGGACTCAGCTTTTATAAGATCCCTTCATTATAAATTCTGCATATGTCATGAACAATAAGCTCTATTTTTTCCCATCTATAACTTGCTGGACAAGAGTTCTCACATGGCTTATCCATGACAAACCGTCTATTCTACTTAACACGTCCTTTAGTGAAAGTTAAAAGATTGTACCTGGATGCAGCTGATATTCAAAACAGAGGTTGAATCTGTGACAAAAAGGTTTGATTGCACGAGGTCAGGCCATGTAGCTGTAATAAGTTAAAGTGCTTTACGGAAATATATTAGGATGCCCTTAAGTTCATTAGTTATTGCCTTAGGTCATAGTTTGTGTTCAGTAAATTTTATTGAAGTTCATTGTTATGGCAATGACCTGAACTCAGTCCGTAAAGTCTCCAAATTATTTAGTATATGTAATATAGTTAGTATAGATATGATTTTTTTTACTGTTTTATCAAAATTTTACTTCCAAATTTTTCCAGTTTTCCCTTCACAATGGCAGATTTTAAGCTAAGTGTAAGTCTGTGCAGCTCCGCCCTTCCTGTCCCTTGTGTGCCAATGCTGCTTCATTAGTCTGACACAAACACCTGGTGTTGTGCTACCAGTCTCTGGAGGATGTTTCAGCATCTGGCGCACACTGTGATCTTTTTTAATGTGTGTTTAATCTTTTTATTGACGTTTTAGAGTTAAAAGTAAGCAGAAACAAATCAAGGATAATATAAAAATGTGAAGTTTTGTGTGGTTGCAGTGGCGTAGTGCAGCATATTAGGAAGAGTATCCTCATAATAACAAAAACTATGAGGGATAAAATTTCAGTATGAAATGTGGTGCCTTTACTGGGCACTCTCTGTGACCATATTCTTCCTCAACAGAGCTGATGATCAAAAAGGGGATCAATAGAGCCCCATAGCTAATGGCTATTTGAGTAATCAATTCCAGGCTTTTTATTAAAGCTTCTGTAATTAATAATCACTTTTAAGTGTGTTCCTTAAATTTTAGACTGCTTTGTGCCTGCCCGTAATCTTCTGCCCTTTCCCATTTTGTACCTCCTTCTTTTACTTTCCTGCCTTCCCTGGAGAGTCCCTGATCCTGGTGCCCCATCCTGCTGCAGGTCAGTACCTGGAGATTGGCTGTCTGGCATAATGTAGTCCAGGTTTCACTGGTGCTGCTGGTGATCCAAGCTCACCTAACACAGCCAAAGGGCTGTGTGTGCTCTCTCCTCTCCTCTGCATCCCACCTCTGGAACCAGCAGGTCAACAGAGGGGATTCTCCCCCTCTACTCCACTCTCCTGAGACCCCCCGCTGCAGTGCTGCATCCAGCTCTGTGGCCCCCAACATAAGAAGGATGTGGACCTCTTTGAGCGAGTCCAGAGGAGGTCGATGATGCTAAGATGCCTGGAGCACCTCTCCTATGGAGACAGTCTGAAAGCGCTGGGCTTGTTCAGCCTGGGAAAGAGAAGGATTTGGGGAGACCTTAGAGAAGCTTCCAGTGCCTAAAGGGGCAGGCAAGAAAGCTGGAGAGGGACTTTTTACAAGGCATGTAGTGACAGGACAAGGGAGAATGGCTTTAAACTCACAGAGGGGAGGCTGAGATTAGACATTAGGAAGAAGTTCTTCCCTGTAAGGGTGATGAGGCACTGGCACAGATTGCCCAGAACAGCTCTGGCTGCCCCATCCCTAGCAGTGTTCAAGGCGAGATTGGATGGAGCTTGGAGCAACCTGGTCTAGTGGAAGGTGTCCCTGCCTATGGCAGGGAGATTGGAACTGGATGAGCTTTAAGATGCCTTCCAACCCAAACCATGTTTTGATTCTACTATTTTCCCCCATGACAGAGGTGGGAAACCCCATGCACTTCCTGTCAGCTGTGGCGAATGGGATGCTCAGCTAACAGGGGGTATTGAAGCAGTCAGGGACACTTTCCACTTCAATTTGTGTGTGTGCATATGGAGAGGATAGCTTGGATTTGGAAGCTCCCATTCAGCTTGGTCTTAGTGAGTGCTTGACCGAAAAAGTGTATTTATGTTTTAATAGCACCAACAAAGTTCCAGAAAGGAAGGTTTGTTGCAACAGTATGTTGCTTTATTGGCAAAATTCTCAAGGAAGAAAAAGAAAATGCTTTTGCTTTTAAAAAGTATGTTTTCTTGTACGATTTTGAGCTGGGGACCATTAATGTAGTCAAACATCAAATTCTTCTTGTCATCACCAGGGTTGATTTTATTCATGTGTGTTTTTATTACAGTTTGTGTTTTTTTCTGTGCACTGAATTAAAAGGAATGGAAATTACCTCTGTAATGTCCAATTGAGGTTGCTGCACTGAGCTCATGATGTTTACACCGCTGTGGCAGGGAAGGATGTTGCTATAAGGTATTTTGTCAGTAAGCACAGAGGCTGTGCTGTAGAAGTATTTGAAAATACCAACATTGTTCAGTTTGTGCAGAAAAAAAGTTAGAGACGAAACTTACTACTGCTGCAGTCATGCTGCTCTGAGCAAATGTGTAATCTGAAGCATTTGAAAAATAAGGGTATAAACAAAGAGGGAAAGTGCCTATGGATGTCTCTAGGTTTCAGTTCATGCATTTAGAAGAACAGTCAAGTCCCACCAGTAAAATCATGCTTGAGTTTTACATGAAGGACACCGTCTGTGTTGTGTGACAGCATTTAAATCCAAAGCTGACATAAAGTTTCAAATCATAAGTGATCTGGTAAGTTAAAGATATGGGAAATTATATCCCATTTGGCTGTGGCAATATCATGAGCAGCTCTCAGAAGTCTAATTGGCATTGCCAGCAGGGAAGAGCAAGGGGGCATAGTAAGGACACACAGAAGGAAAGGGATTTTGAGCTGTTCAATGTTGCTAACTTGCAAAGATTGCACAGTGTTTTGAGTAAAAATATTCCTTTATCAATAGTCACTTGGTAGCAGGGCTGGAACAGCGGCAAAGTTACTGAAAAATGTGTTTAACTTAAAGGTAGCCCCAAAGCTGTAGGTAAGCACACAGCCCTAGCCCAGCTGCCCTTAAAGCCCTGAAAAGCAGTGTTTGCAGGGTTTTTTTAAATACTTTAAGTGCCAACTATAAAAAGAACAGAATGAGGGGTTTAGGGGGAAAAAAAAAACCAAAAAAAACAAAACCCAAAAACCTGGGATAGATTGATTTTTCCTATCACTATTTTAGTTCTTAAAGTAATCAGTTCTTTCAATCAATTCTTGCTGAGGCAGGTAGTTTGGAAAGGCGAGGTGTCCATAGGGTGGAGGCTCCCATGTGCTTCCCCAAGCTCTCCCCATGGGGCAGCAGGGCAAGCAAGGGCCATGTCCACCCCAGGGCACCGTGAGTGGCATCTCTAACTGCTGATGGGCTGAACAAGCCTGATTGTTCACAAAATGTGGAACCATTAGGAATATTGCTGCTGTGATTTAATTAGACAAAAATTATTAGGGGTGGTGTGCATTAATCTAATGCAGTGAAATCACCATTGAAACCTGACTGGCTTATCAAATGCTTGCAAGGCCTGGGGTTTCTTGGAGGTGGAAATAAGTGGTGAAAACTGATCTTGAAATATTTTGCGTTGCAGAAATTGCATGTTTGCTGGAGAAAGCCCATGCTTGTGCACCTCTGTGTTTTTGTGCTTTTCTAAGGCTGCCATTTGTATTGTGCTCTTCAGATTTTGTTGACTGGATTTCCAGCTGCAGGTTGTCTGCATAGAATATGGTTTTGAAGATGAAGTTCTAAAGGGAATAAAGCAAGTACAATAGATGGAGTGGCCATTTGTCAGGAAACTTGCACAGGCCATTAAATGCTGGTTTCTGCTTTAGGTGTAAAAATGAGAAGTGTGCTAATGCAGGGCGCTATTGATCAGGGAAGGTCCCATCATCTCCCGCTAGGAAACATTATGTACTGCCATGAGTTCCTCTGTGAGATGGCCAATCTGTTCTCAAAATGTCTTGGATGCCTTCTACCCGCTTGCTACCTGAGTTTGTGTAAAAAACGTGAGCTAGAATGGAAATTTCATGAGCAGAAAATAGGGTTGTCTTGATATGAAATAGCCTTTGACTGTAAAGGCTTCCTGAGTGCTTGATTCATGCATGCAGAAGATGGACTTTTCCAGATATATATTTAATGCATGCTTGCACTCTGCAGAACTAAGTTTTTGAGGAAAACTTAAAAAAAAAAGAATTAAAAATTCCTTTTCTTATATTTGTTTAAGTTAATATGAAGTAATCTGATGATCAGCAAGGTGTTCAACCTGCAAATCTTTCTCTCAATTCAATAAGCTTATCCTTGGTGATTACAGAAATGGCAAAGAAAATGGCAAGAAACCATGATTTTATTATCATAAATGTGGCATATTGTAGTGTACACCAGCGCTGCATGTTGGTCTTGCTTGTATTTGCTTTGAGCCAGCTGTACTTCATGGAGGGAACAGAGGCAGCCTGAAATCTTGCCACTCTTGTTCAGTGTTATGAACATGCGTACTTCACCTGGGAAGAAGAATGCTTTATTTTAATCCTTCTGTTTGCATATGAATAGTCTAAACTTTGGCTTTATTTGACACATTAACTGAAAATCCATGAACAGAGGAGCAATGCACAAAGCCTGCAGATGGTTACAGGGAAATTGTATGGAAATTGAAGAAAAAGTAGATTAAAAATAATAACTTCCCTTATATCATCTGTGGAAGTGCCTTGCTTTGCCTCTATATGAAAATACAAAGCGACATTTGTCTTTTTTCCTACACTTTTTATGAAATTAAATTAGGGGGAAAAAAGCAGGTAAATTTTCTCTTGGAATGAAGCACATTAATAGATAGGCTCCTTTAAGGAGAGATACAGCATCAATAAAATGTGTATGAATATTAGAAGAGTTTTGAAGCTGGTATTTGAGTCATTTTATTCTAGGAAATATAGCAGGTATAATTAAGATTTTACTTTCAGGTCTGTAAAGATGTCCAAGATCTCCAGGTAAAGCACTAAGCAGGTTCTCCCTCCGTAAGTAGGTAGTTCTGGTTCAAAGTTACAACTTCAACTAGCAAACAGGAAGTTATTTTCCCTTTCTAGGTGTGTAGTATGAGTCAGTGCGTTTCATTAGCATCATGTTAAAAAAAATTTGATTTTAAATCCCTTCTAAGACATATTTTAGATGAAAAACTGCCACCTCAGCTCTGTGTCACTTGCTGTCTTTAAAAAGGTGTTTGAAGTGGGGCACACTCATATAAGCCAATTGCAGAAGACCATCATATATTCAGATTTTAACTTATAGTCTAAAAGTGAAAATACAGGTGAACTTACAGTCTCGCTCGCAGGGCAATTCCTGATTAATTTTTGTTTGGTTGGTTGGTTGGGTTTTTTTTTTAATAAATTTAAAGTCTTTAAATTGTTTTCATAATTTAAGAGGGATGAAAACCAAAAATGGCTTCTGTATTTCATTAATATTGTGCATTTTACTGACATCTTTATGGCATTTATTTGTACTAAAGGAAAGTCTGAGGCAAGCATCAGTTAAGGTAATGGGATTGTAAAGCAGTCATATAATTAGTTATCTGACTTAAGTCATTTGAAAAAAAATGTATAGCTATGTACTGAAAAGCTGCTTCTAAAAGAGAAAATAAACAGCGGTGTATGAAATGAGCAGGCAGCATAAAGGGATGAGAGTTCTCCTCTTGAGAAGTAGAAAGATCCGTTATTATCAGTCCTCTTGGAAGCCCTGTGAGTAATCCCAGGC
Source organism: Psittacus erithacus (assembly GCA_009867235.2). Taxonomy (NCBI): domain Eukaryota; kingdom Metazoa; phylum Chordata; class Aves; order Psittaciformes; family Psittacidae; genus Psittacus; species Psittacus erithacus. The sequence continues at coordinate 202,049 of WYDI02180819.1, read as the reverse complement.
AGCAAAGACAGAGCATGAGGAGAACGCTGAGATCTAGAAAATACGGGTTGTGGACAGCATTTGGAACTGGGTTTATTTTGTCCAAAGAAAGTAGAAAGAGGGAGAGAAGTCTTCCAGTTTGATCACAGGTAAAAAGCTGTCTGAAGGAGGGTGGCTGGACAGGCAGGCACCGCGCACGTGACAGGTGTAATCATCATCTCCTCTACTTCAAGCATTCATTTTGTCTATTAAAGAAAAAAAGAAAAAAATCATCCTCCCTAGGAGGAAGCTGTATTTTTTTTGCTTCTTTTTGATATTCAAACTTTATTAAAAAAAAAAAAAAAAGAAACAAACACAAAAACTCCAAAACGAGGGTAGGGGGGATTGCAAAATGTTTTTCCAGTCGTGATAAGAGCTATATACAGAAATGTGCAATCTGGAGGTGTTCCAAACATGGTACAACCATTTTACTATGCATATATTTTGTCTGATTTAGCAAATTATTAAAAACTACTCAATTTTCAATTACTCATTTTGAAATGGTCTATTTTTAGGAGCTGAAATCTTGGGTTTGCTGTTCAGTATTGCTGTATTCCATGGTTTAAGTACCAAGAACGGAGTATTCTTCTGGGATTTTCTATGTATTTACTTATTTCCCCCATATAAACTCCACAATTCTTCAGAAATATAAGGCATATTTATCCATTGCTTAAATATTTCGCTTAAATCCTGAGGTTTGGTCTTTAAATTTCCATTAATTTGCAGTGTTTGGTCTATTGAGGTTTTCACTTGTCAAAATTGTTAGCTCTTGGGTATTTGTTACGCAAATATTGATGTGTAGCTTTGGCCTGTTAGCTATCAATTGGAATCAGAAAATCAATAGAGTTAATAGCTCTTCATTGCCGAGTTGATGCATTTGCAAGGCTGAGTCGCATATTGTCAGGGATCAATCAGTTCAATCAAAAACTATTACACCATCACCACCAGAAATGTTTTCATAATGTGTGTTTGTAGTTGACTTGAGTTTCCACAGCAGCTCTGGATGCAAAATATCACATTTTGAGGTCTCTTGCCGCAGGGTTAAGTCAGAGATGTGGGGGACAGCTCTGGTGGTGACAGCAGAAACTCAGCTAACTTGTGGTGTGCTCTCCCATGGTGTGCTCTTGGTGTGGTTTACAGTGGTTTATATAAATGGAGTTCTTAGGTAAAGACACTGCTTTCTGGCTTCTAGCAGTAATGACAATTTCCTAAAGCTGTTAGTTGTATTGGTTGTGTCTGTGATGCAAACCAAGGACCTCAGAACTGGAGTGGTGCTCCCATTGATTTTGAAGCAAATAAGAAATAAAGAAATCAATTTACATCACAGCTCTCAGCTGAGGGGAGACACATGAACCAAAGCAGAAGAAAGCAGAGCCTGTTCTTCAGTTTCATGAAATATTCCACTCATTTTCTTTTCATTCTCCAAGTGTATGGTTGTGCTTTCTTGGGTTTGTACTTAAAAAGGGAACTGTGAAACATAAAGATGCATCTATGAGATAATAGGCTTACAGATGTGTAAAAGCATGCACATACTTTCTTTCATTTTTCTCAAGACAAGTGTACAGTATTTACATTTTTAGTTCAAAACTCTTTGTCAAGTAATTAATTAAACATAGTTGAAGAATTTTGAGATGGCTGCAAAATCTAAATATATCTAGAAAATAATACCTAAAAATAACTGTGGTACTTACTGTGGTTTATATAAACAAATTTTGTAGGCATAGACACTGCTTTCTGGCCTTCAGGAGTACAGAGTAAGCTGTTAGCTGTTCTGTTTATGTCTGTGATGCAAACTGAGAACTTCAAAACTGGAGCGGTACTTCCCATTACATTAGATGCCAATAAAGAAATCAGTTTACCAGCTGGAAAATTATTAAGTAGTATAGATGCTTTCCTGGGCTGTAAGTTGTGAAAATCTGAAGCAAAGCTATTGCTAAGTGAAAGGTAGAAAGCCTTTTAGAAGCTGAGCGGATTTTGGGGGAGAGGGTGTCTTTTCCATTTAATACATCTTTGACAGATAAAACTTGTAATATCTTACTTTAATCTTTGCCTGCTTTTGTGCTTCTCAAAAGCTGTAGCTATTGTGTAGGTGCTGCCACCCCAGTTTACCTGAGACACAGGTTTTGATCTATCAGTGCCAGGTTATTCTGGGGATCAGTGCGCAATTAGCAGATGCTGAGATTCTGAAAATAGTGAATATAAATGAAGGATTATGGTCTTCAAGTCCATATTTTAGAGCTTTGAAATAAGAAAAGGATGATCTGCCATGGAGGGCTTTAGGAGATGCTGTGTGTCTGTAGGCCGGAGAGGCTCAACCTGCCCCAGCAGCCTGGCAGCTCTGAATCAGCATTCAGCCTGTTCAGTACCCTATGAAAAAAAACCAAACATGGTTATTTTAACTCAAACATGTGCATACTCCACAATCTCTCATGTTAATGAACTATGCTGAAGTACTGATCATGGGCGTGCAAACAGCTGCTTTCATCCTCTTTCTAGGTTGGTACAGCATAATGGAAACAGATGCAGGCTATTTCTGCACTGGTGCCATGCTTGCTGTGGGTGCTGTCCTCTGATGTTTGCGAAGCTTTCTGGAAAATTACAGTGGAAAATAATCCATATGTTAAAAGGCCTTCTTAAAAATCGTGTATCATTTCAGATCATTTAGCTATTTAAGCCATTTAGTAATAAGGGTCATGCTTCATAATTAAAAGGTATGAAATAGAGTTAAAAAGCAGAAACAGTCAAATCTATCTATAAGTATACCATAACTGTAGTCTGATTTTATGTTAAAATGCATACTTAGACGAGCAATTGAATACATCGCTCAATGTAAATGAGAAATGGCTCATTGGACTTTAAAGGAATTCATTATTTGCAGTCAGAAAAGCCTTATCTTTTTGATTTAGACTACAGTGCCACAGAAATATATGCATTTCCTCTAAGTGCATGTGTAAGTCATCACACTCAATTTAAAAGAAATACATATGTTCAAAGCATCAGGCATCTAAATATTTGCTGGTTATTATTTTAAAGTCTATATTCCTATTCTCCAAAGTACTTGTAAGAAAGTTGTGTCATTCATTTCATTTTATTTAAATATTTTTGTTCACAGGAAAAGATAGGTTTTTAAAGTCAAAGAAAAAATCCAGACACTTGGTAAACATGTAGGATGAGTGAAACACAGACTAAATTAATGACACTTAAGATGACATACATAATTATAACAGAAAGGTCAGGGTAGATGGCAGCTTTCCCAAGTATATAGAGTGTCAGAAAAATCCCCAAAGTATATATTTTAATTGAGTTATGTTTTGTTTCCTTCACATTGAAGCATTAAGGTATTAGCCTCTTCCTGGGCCTGTGTTCCTAGAATTTAACATGGCAAAATTCCCAGATCTACATTTTGACAGTAAAACCACATCATGCATAGGCTTCTTCCAGCAGTGAAATACCACTTTGTATTTGTCTCCAAATCATCAGTTTCTTTTTAAACAGAAATCTATTTAATATACACGGAAAATAAATTTTACAAGGGTGAGGATGAATTGAATGCTGTTTTTGAGATGTGGGAAACGTGTGAAAAATGGAAGAAGCGAACCGATGCGACAGAAATAACTGAAAATGCACAGCAGAAGGTAAATAAACAGCAGGTAGAGTGCATGGCATGTCCTGAGGAGCTGGGTTGGTTGCACCAATGCACTAAGACTTGTCCCTCGGTCTAGCGCTTAGTCCTGTCCCAAGCTTCGGAACTGCAGGAGTTGCCCAGATCCAGGGCTTTCCTGGACAGGGACTGGGCAGGGACCAGCCGTGGATGGAACTCTTTGCCAAAGTAACCAACCAGATGCCCTCCATTTGAAGATTTATGCTGATGAAAAATAAAACAAAAAATGGAACCTTGCAGCCAGCCACTTAGGTTTTAGGTTCTCTTGGACTGAGTCTGGCTTAAACTACTCATGCCAACAGCAACAGAAAGCTGGAGGGATGCTTTACCCCACCCTGACCAGTACCAACCCCTTTTTTCCATCAGGAAAGAGGCCTTCAGGGGCTCCATGTACTGGGATGTGGGGAAAATTACTTCAGTACGCATATTCCCCAAGGAAGGAACTGAATGTAATTGTTTTAGCCATTAACAATTGTCAGAAAGTTGTTTGTTTGAGGTTTGTTTATTTCATTTTTTAAGTCTTTGATTAGCCTCCAGCCCATCCCAGCTAGCCAGCATTCCTGCCTGTGCTTCTCCAATTACACTGAAATATGGCTCAGTGCTAATGCATAGTGCCTGGTGGGAATGTGCTGTATGGGGATACCTAGGCTGGGGTGTGGGAGGTCCTACTCGCTTGGTAATATTGTCTGCCTTGTGAAAAGGAAGGATGCACAGGAGAAAAAGGTTGGTTGTGTCCCGGGAAGGCTCCCTCCTCAGTGAGAATTAGCTCATTCATGAGAATGGAATTAGCTAAATTAGAGGTTTGGAGCAGAGAAATATCCTTAAAGATATAAATGAAAGGCTAACCAAATGTTGAATCCCTTCTTACTCTTTTTTCCATTTGGTGTCTCATTTACTAAGGTACTCATTAGCGGAGATGTCTGAGCCCATGTGTTATCTCTACAGCCCTATTCTGAGCTGTGTCTAGAACAAAGCATGTGTGTGTGTGTGCAAATGCAGGTGTACCTTCATGCATGCACACACCAAAACTGTACTTCTGCATTAAACCAAATCAAATGCTTGGAAATTAAGAAAAAAACCAGGATCAAGCATTACGAATTTTAAAGTGCTTAATTGCAAATTTTCTGCAGGGTTTCTGCCTCAGTCAGTGCTGTTTCATTGTGGACAGTCTTTAGTTAATTATTTTATATTCTCATTATTCAATATGCAGGTCTGTACTTTATTCTACTGTAGCTATTCAAACCTCATCTTAAAAGCAGCAGTATGAATTTCTTCACAGGCTGTTCCAGGGACTCATCACTACAGGATCTGAACATGTCATGAACATTAATTTATCCCCACAACAGCTTGGTGAGGTATTATTAATTCTGAGGGTTTGAGAGCAGAGATTGAAGTATAACAGCGTTTCAGTTCTGGAGAACTTTTAAGGCAGAACATTGTCTCCACCATACTTAATTTTGCATTTTTTGTACCCAAACCCTGCTCCCGTTTACTTCAGTTGCCATGTGTGATTTGTTTGGGGCAGGAGCCTGGTCCAGCCCCTGTGTTTCCTGCAGAAATGGGCAGGGTGGTCAATGGCCATGCTGTGATTACCCCCATGAAATGGGAGGAACAGTCTTGTATCAAATGCAGTTCTTCAGGGCATGTTAACTGCAATTAACATTGCCAGCTATTCCTTTACCTTAATCTTCTCTGCTGTGCATTTTCCTGCTTGTGCAACACACCTGTTCCCTTTTTCACTTCCGCTTGGTATGGTTTTGTGCCTACTTCAGAAGTTGAGGAGAGCTCCAGGGAAACTGTCTTTCTTCACTACCATCCAAAGCAGCAGCAGCATTTATGCTAAAGTGAGGATTTTAAGCTTGTATGTATGTGTTAGACATAGCAAATCATGCAGTGCTGTGTGTATTAAGCCTATCTTCAGTCTTTTGGGGCTGAAAATAAAAAATCTTGGTAAAGCAGGAGCAAGGGATTTCAGATTTGACTAAATGAAGGTGAATTTTGAATAGAAGGGCAAAAGCAGCAACTGAATGTTTAGAAGTCAAGTTTGCCAGCAGTTGGCAAATCAGTACCATTTCACTGTGTCTTCATGAACAGCTCGACCAGCTGGACTGAAGTCTTCTGCAGAACATTAAGCCTGGGGTAGAGACAAGCATCCAAGGACTTTAACCCAAAATATTTCAGGTTTGACACACTTGCAAGCAGCCCTAAGCAGGATCTTGTAGCAGTATGGGTTAGGCAATCTTTGCCAAAAGCATTGTTACCAGGGCAATGTATAATCTATGTATATAGAGAAAAAGATGCCTGAAGCAATGGTCTAACAGGGTCATCAATATGGATTTAAAACAGTCTTTTCCAAGTGGGCTCTGCAGGACCTCTCAGAAACTTTGGCTGGTGTATTTTTGGTATCTCAGATTTTTATTTTATACCATACGAGGGAGAAAAAATAGGAATGTTTTTGTGGTGGGCCAAGGTGATCAGCCTGGGTGACAGGATTCCCATTCTGGAACCCACCAGCCTTGCAGCCTTCCTTTGGTTTCCATTGGGTTTGCTTTGTGTGGTGTTTTTGTCATCAAGTGAGTCTCTGAAAACTGTTTCAGGATTTGTAGTGTTACAAGCTCAGTCAGAGGCAGATTGATAGACTGAGGATGAAAGAGAGAGTCTAAATTGCAAAATACATTCATTTATTGTGCTGGCTGCAGTTTACATATGACAGCCACATCCATATTCACACCCCTACCCCCATGCTACTTACCTCAGAGTGAGGAAGTATGTGCAGAGAGCATCGTCTTGATGGGTTTACTGGATTAGATGTCTTTTGCTGCCCACCCTGTTTTGGGCAGCGATTGTGCCACTGCCATGACTATTCAGAGCTGTGCTTTCAGCCTGCATCATGAAGAAGCAAGTTAGAGCATCTCGGTGAGAAGCTCGTGTCCGTGTTCGCAAAAAAACAGGGATGAATTAAGGAGCCTGTGAAGCTGGGGGAGACAGTTCTGTTGGTTAGATTTGACAGAAATTGCCTCCATTTCCTTAGACCGCAATCCCTTTTGTGGAGTCTTTTATTTTCTGTTAAAAAAAAGGGTTTTTGTGGATCTTGGTGCCTGTGCCAACATTGCATGTGTACTTACCGCATGTCAAATGGGTATTTATCTGAGAGACCAGAGTGAATATGTGGGATAAGCATGGGACTTAACTGAGAATTGTCTTGTTTATGCTGGCTAAGGCCTCGATGAAATGGGATTTTAAATACATGTAGCATATTTTATTGGTGCTGGACAGATGTTTAGCTGGTGTGAATGGCATTACTTTATGTACCAGCTAAAGGCCTAACCCAGGAAAGAAGTGGAAAAATAATTAAAACCAAACAAACAACAGTTTACTACTCTACATCTCATTTTTAGCCACTTAAATGGTAATGCAGTGTTTGAGGGCAGCCAGAGGTGGTTGTAGCTGCTGTGCATTTCCCCTGATGTGTTACTGAGAATCAATATATGGACTGGAATAAAAGCATGGAAGTTACTGACACCAAGCATCACAGTGGCACCGTGTGTCAGTGTGTGATACTGTGGAATTGTTAAATAGCGCATCTTGGAAAGACTCTGCAGATGTTGCCACACATTATAACATGCAGTACGGAAAAACAAGGAAAATCACTGGGCACGTACAACCCCCCATCTTCAGCTTTCAACAGTGCTTTTGTCATGTAAACCAAAAATGCAAAAGCCTGTAGACTGCGAAGTTTCAACCTTACTGTTGTACACATCCTGCAGTGTGCCCAAGTTCAGCTACTCGTCTTATTTCTGCTGTAGCCTACAGTACAGTAGATTTTTTTCATTATTGTACAGCCAGTACAATATCCAACTACATACAGTTGGCTCCCTGGTTATAGTGGGGTGTGACTGGATGCAGAAATTTATTCATCTGCATTTGTATAATAGATATGTGTATAGGTTTAACATCGACAAATTGTTATATATTATACTTATATGTAATATAACACTCATTAGTTTGTACATACAATATAGAGGTTATTTGGGATAGAGATATATAAAAGATAGAAGAACCCAGTAATTGCCTTTAAGATCAGAGCTCAGAGCATTACCTTGGATTTTACAAGGCCAGCGAGCACAAAAGAGCAGTAATTTATGAGCTCAGCGTAAAAGAATAGCATAATTGCATTAAAAATTAATGCTAATGAACACTAAAATGGGGAAGGTGGTTATGATGAAAGTTTGTATTCATCTTCCCTGGTTTGAATGATGGCTAGTGGCTTGATTAATGGCTTAATTTCTATCAATTAGCGGGGAAAAATCTCCTACGAGACAAGGGTAAATTGAGCATTGAATTACATATCTTGCTTTTGTGTGCTGAGAAAAAAGAGCAGCAAGGCTCTGATATTAGCCACAGTGACAAATGCGGTGTGCCCTGCACCGGCTGCGCCACCTCTCCCAGTGGGTGCTGCTGTGTGGCACTGGGTGTGTGGCGGGGGAGGCCGGCTCGCTGGCCCCAAGCTGGCCCGCTGTTCTCCCACCCGGGGATTCTTTTGCTCCCCCTATTAATGGAAGGAAAACCTCTGGCAATTTTAAGCATGTTAGGGCTGTTTGCTAATGCTTTGTTAGTCAAGTTTGATTTCTTCCCAGAATATGTTCAAAAATACCCCAAAAGGCCTCAAAATGTGCACGAATGTAGGAACTAGCATGTGTGTGAAAAGTGCAAAAGTGAGGGTAACCTGCATGCAGTTTAAATGTGTGGCTAAAGCAGGAATCCCAGTGTTCCTAAGTTACTTAAATTAAATGTTCTTAAATCCAGAACTCAATTGCTAAAGTTTCCCATCATATTTTCTGCTCAATTTTATACCATGTATTTCCACTCTTTTTAAAGAAAAACCTATTAGCATCCAGACTTGTTTTAAAATACTGTGAAAGCTAGGTTTTAATTTATTAAAATAGAAAATTGTAAGTACTCTAATACTCTCTCTAATAAGTCCTACGTTATATATTTTATACTATACTATATACTACATACTACATACTACATTGTATGTATACTAAGTACATTAAATATATATTTTAATGCATTAAAATATATAAAGTGTAGTATAGAATGTGATATATAATACATTGTGATGTTTTAAAATAGCATGTTGCAAGTACTACAGTAATATTAGAGTGCTAGAGTACTTACATTTTGCTATTTTAATGCATTATAATTGTACTACCAGAGTACTTACAATTAATTTTGAAGACTACAAATCAATGCTAAAAACTTTCTCTGGCCAGAGGTGCTTTATTTGGGGTATGTTTTATTGTTTCTGTGACTTTGTCTGGGAAAAGTTAGTTCTCTGGAAACCTCAAGAGCTGGGAAATAGTGTGGCCAAGTGTTGAAACAGCGCTTTGACACCGCGGAGGGGATCTGGAAACGTCAGCGACGTCAAGCAGTGTGTATCCTGAGTTAAAGTCGTTAGAGGGAAGAGGTAGTTTTGAAGCTAATCTCCAGTTCCCCTCCGGCTGCCGCGCTGCGGGCGGCCCTGCAGGGAAGGATGACCGGGATGGATGGTGGGCTCGCAGCACCTCCGGGGCTCATCATCGCGGTTTTCCCACCGCCCCAGACAAAGGCGGGCTGCGGCCGGCGTTGTGCGTGGCGGTGCCTCCCTCTAACGGCTGCCAGCCTGCCCGTGGGAAGCCGGGGTGAGGCGACCGTCGCCCGCGCTCCGCCGCCTCCGAGGGCTTCCCCGGGCTGCAGCGGGCAGGGGGAGAAGGGACTCGGGTTGGGGGGGGAGTTCATGGCGTTAATACGGGAGGGTGCGAGCCCTGCTCGTGCCTTGGCGCGTTTGCTGTGCTGGGCCGGCGGGTGCCGGAGGTCTCGCCCCGAGAGAGGGTGAGGAAGGCACCGGCCAGGTCTTCCTCGCAGCTTTGCCGGTCACCCCAGGCGACCCTCGACCTCGGCGCTCGGACATGGGGAAAGGTGTCAGGGCTTGAGGTCACGTTCTGCAAATACCTGCGGGCTCCAGCGTGTGCGCCAGTGGCAGGGGGGAGCCTCCGTTAGCATCACTGGTTGTGTCCTGCGCAGAGAAAAGATCTGAGGGGTGGGGAGGAAATCCCTGAAAATCAGAGCCCCGAGTTTTGTACAGTCTCGTAGTGACACAAATGAAGTGAATCCCACCGCTCCTGCTGGACTTTCCCTCCTCCTCCTAGTGCTTTCATTTTGTTTAATGGCAATATTCCCGTGCACTGCGCTGTGGAAGACAGCATGTTTCAGCACCATGTAGTTTTTCTGTCTCTCCCGCTGCAGCTTGTCCAGATAAAAACTTAAGTTTTCTTTGAACATGCCAGTATGCGCAGCTAAAATAAAAACAGGAAGCAATTAAAAAGCACTGGGCGTGTGAAAAAACAGCAGTTCTGTTGGAACGCACAGTTCTAGAATGCATTTGTGACCATCCATACAGTTGTATATATGCAATTGTATAAAAATTATACAGTATCACCTAAGCTAACCCTAAATAAAATGAGATGAAGGGGAAAATATTTTCCTCTTTAGCTGGTTTGTTTAGTCTGCTGTCTATTTGTGGTTTCTTCGTTTAATCCTCAACTCATAAACAAAAGAGCAGTGCTATTGCAACTTTTTACTGTATTTTAAAGCATATTACTTAAAATGCGTTATATTTTAAATGGGTTGTTTAAATTAACCAGCTATACCCCTTTAAATATAATTGGTAACATATGAAGAATTATTTGTTCTGAGGAATATTTTAGGTTAATTATGGCATTGCTTTGACTCTTAAGTTAGATCGACTTGAAAGAAAACTCTTTAGTTAAAGGCACGGGTTCATTTCTGTGGTCAGGATTATAGGATTAGCAATGAATCCAGTAAGCATCACAAATTTACACCTAAAGATTAGACAAGAAATATTTCAAGTATGTTTTTATTTATTGGGCCATTCCCAAGATATTATCAGTCATTTAATGCTCCTATTTCAATGCTTGTTAAATTCTCAGCATGCTTCATCAGCAGTCTTGTCCTTAGAAATAAGCAGAGAAATGGAAATATTTTACACAGGGCTTGCAGGCAACTTATTTTTCCTTTCCTCTGATTCTCAAGTGTTTCTAATTATTGTGCATGTGAAATTTTGGGTGGTGTCTACAGGATTAACTTGCATTTTATTCCTAAAGTGACATTTCAAGTTACTGCTAATAGACTGATTCAATATGACAATAGGAGCTATAAAAGATGAGTGGGTATTTGTGTATATTTATGTAGATGTGGGAAGATGTAAATATAGATCAGAAGTGTAAAATATTGAATCACTTCTGAAGGACGGCTTTCTCAGGTAAATCCTCTGTGGCTGCGGTAACTGGGGCAAAAATCCTTAGATTCCTATGAAATCACATTAACTAGATGTTCCCCTAGTAGCATCCCTTTTATGATAAGGCATATAAACAACAATGGAGGAGTGCAGCGGGCGTTGAAGGCTGGCCTGTGCACAGGCTGCACCCCACAGTACCCCATGGCACCCCACAGGGAGGTTCGCCCTGGCCACCGGCTGTGTGGTATGGCCACAGCTGAGCGTCAGCGAAAGAGGTGGTGACAGGCCGGGTAATTGTGAGTGCTGCTGGAACTGCGTTTTCATAAAAAATGGCCTCAACAAGCCCTAGTTTTAGGGCTAAACAAGATTTAGTTTATATTTGTCGCCATAACACAGTAAAAAGACTTGCTGTGCAATGAGTTAGTATTGATTTTTTTTTTTGTCTGTAGCCTCTTAGCTTTCTGACTCCATTATTTTTGATTTTACTATGAAATACATATCCTTTCTACTGACATCTGACAAACAAGATATGGAAGTCGTTTTATCTCCCAATAATGTGTATGTCAAAAAAATCAACACTAATGGGTTGTGCTTCCTCCAGTCCATTTTCCCCAAGTTAATGTCACTGATGTAATTCTAAACATTTAGCGATTTTTGCCCCTTAATAATTTGTCATTCCCGCAGGTTTGTGTAAGATTCATTTAGGATACTACAGCAGGCTGCGAACTGAGGGGAGGTTTTGTGAAACAAGAGTTGATTTTAAATCTACATTCACCTGCCTTTTTTGATACCTGGATTTAACACTGTGACTACCAGGCACATCATACCATTCCTTTAATTACCTCAGACCCAAGAGCTTGATGGATTATGATTTCCTCTGCCTTGGAGGGCATTAGCATATTTGTTCTTATACTTCCCACGGGATCCTTTCTAAAAGGGAAGACGTCGGCAGCAAGGCAGCATAACTTTTAAACACAAGCTTAACTGTAAGAGGGTTTTTTTTTAATTCTGAATTCCAAAAAATCAGACCTCAGGTGTTACTTACACACTTTACTATGGTGCAGCTCTTGCCCTAAGCCTCACGAACACTGAGGCTTCCACAAAACCTTTCCAGGGGCGTGTGGCTAGGCATCAAGGAGCATTAATCAGATCCATAAAGACCAAACAATATTCCCAAATGAATTTTAAGCGTTGAGGCAGCTTCTTGTTTGCTACTTGAAAGTTCCATCTGTTCTTACATTTTTTTGCCTTACCTGTTTTACGAACACATGTTGCTCACAGCACAAACCATCCACTCCTCTCTGCTTCTGCGCCTCAACCATCTTGGACTGGCCCCAGTATACTACATATAAAGCAGATGGTTTTCATAAGTAAGTAGGATGGAGATAAAGTCAAAATTGTGAGCAAAAGCCTGCAGTTAGCAGAATGAATTCAGGATTTGTTTGTCACTGTGGTCAGGCATAGAAGTAGGTAAGGAAGATGAACTGAGCAGTGAATCTGACGAAGCAGAAAATGAAACAGACAGTAAAGCAAATACTTTTGTGTTGGGTGTAGCGTAATGTACCACCCAGGACTGAGAATAAAACAGGTTTTCAGTACAATCTGTTGGTAAAAAATGAGGTTGTTAATTTAGCATGCACAGGTCCGTTCCAGGAATATTTCTGAGCTGCTGTTAGTTTATTTGCTCATGTGATGCTCCACTTACTTGTCATTACTAGACTGAAATGAGTTTTCAGTGGTTAGTCATTGCAAAAGGATGGAAGTTGCATATATTTTTTCTTGTACAAAATAGAAAGCATTTTGCAGTGCATGTGTGTATCTAGATGAATTTGGATTTAGAACTTTGTATACAGGAAAAGAATTTGGTACTTCTGAGTTTCTGAATAATTCTGCAACCTCTTTTGGTCTGCAAGCACTTTTCCTGAGTTTAAATATACTTCGGTTTCTTTAGAAAAGAAATGTAATGTTTTATACGTACATATGTATGTTCTACCAATGTATAATTTCAGTTGCTCATTTATTTAAATTTGTGGTTTATCTATTGTTAAAGTATTTTTTGTATGTTCATGAACTATCTGATCACCCGCAAAAATAGCACTGTTTCATCCTGCGTTGCTTTTTCCTCATCTTTTTGGCAATCTCTTTTTCACTTTGTCATTTGAGACTGTGATTCTGTGACTCATACTCATGTCCTCAGTATCCTGTCAGTCCAGAGCGGACATGGCTGCCCTTTCAAGCTATCCAGAAAGCCAGTCTGAGTTTATGCCATAGTGTTAGCAGGCAGCTGGCCTCCAAACTTTGGCTGGGGCAGGTACACCCGCTCTGACATCAAGTCTAATAGTACAAAACCTTTGAAAACCAAATTTGAGCTAGAAGAGAGTTTGCACCAGACCAGCATGTGCCTGATGTTGCTGCCGCATTTGAAGTCTGGCAGCAAGTTTCAGGAATTATGTGGTGTTTTATTGGGCTGTGGCACAAGTTCAAGCTTCCACCTTATAAGGGAGCTAATCTAATCACTCAGCTTTTGGTGAAAGGAGCAACACCAGACTGCACAACAGGTGCAGGAGGGAGCGAAGACAGACCGTCCCTTTGGTGGCTTAGATCAGCGTAGCTGTGACACAAAACTTCACTGTCGCCCATCACTAGTGTGATTTTTGAAAAGAAGTGCATCTGCATTATGACTGCTCTGCGCTTCCTGGCAGCCTAATCTGGCACCAGTCTAATCTATCCAGAAGATCATCTGGTTGAACCATGACAGAACTCGCAAAACCTACCTGGCGGCACCCCAGTTACATGTTTACTGTAGCTCATACCAAGGTTGGCAGGAGCTGCTCTTCTTTGCCACAAAGTCACTGGGAGCGGCATTCTCTTTGACAAAATAAAGTCTCAGCCTGAGATTCAAAACTGTCTTGCGGAATCTACATGCACTGTAAGGCCTCGCAGTACAATTCAGAAGCAATTTGCTTATTTGGTTAAACAGCTGCAAGTCTATCACCAGAGGATTGTATGAGCACACAATATTTAGTGTTTATGTTAGGAATATTTTATTACCAGATTCTAAGACTTTTTTTTTTGGTGAAATTCATCTAATGATGGAACTCTTAATGCCAAACTAGTCACTTAGGTTATCATGAGGAGAACACAGATGATGGCACATCTCTTGGGACATCTAGAGCTGGAGCCAAATTCACCTCCATACAAGAAGAAGTAGCTTTATTGGTCCATACAGATGGAACTCCACTGAGTTGTCTGCACTGTTCCTGAATCCCCAAGTTCTCCAGGAAATACTCATGTTGTAAACCTAGCAGTTATTCTGCAAGGACATCTGTAGCAAATTCTTAAATTGGCATCTTGAATGATCCATACGTTGAACAAGAATGACCAAACTCATTGTTGCTTTTACTAAGGAGTTTTATTTTGTAACAGGTTTTAGGCTGCATTACAAGCTGAGTTTTTTTATTTCTGTTATGTACTGTTGTAAAATATATTCAGGGCACTTCTTAGACATGGCATTTATCATAGGCTTACACTAATGTATACTGACATTACACCTGCTCTTTGTAGACCAAGCCACCCTGGTAGAGCAAGTGAAACGAGCAAAAGAAATTGAAGCTATTGAAAGTGACTCCTTTGTTCCGCAGACATTCAGATCAAGTAAAGAAGTCAAAAAGGTAAGTTTTCAATATCCTTTCTTGGTGCACAATCCTTTCAAAGTCAGGTGGAAGCTGCACTATTAAACAGTTTCCGTTGATGAAAGAGCATCAATGTTGACAATCTTAAATCCCACCAACAACTCTCCAATGTTCTTTGTGTGGTGTTCGAAGAGCAAATTTTAATATGTAAGAATTGCAGGGAAACTGGCTGTTTTGAAGGTATATTTACATATGGTGAGCAACTCCAATTTTTAAAAGTTCTTTTAAAATCATATAAATCCATGAAGTGGGTTTTTTTCTTATAGGAAAAGTAGAATTAAAATCCAAAAGTAATCAGACATTTACATTGTAATTGAAGGTAGAGATCAATATTTTTATTATTCTGCTTAACTGAAGCCAGACTTCCAGACCATATTTACTCCCTAAACCAAACAGGCATTGGTTTCAGTCAGCTGTCCAAAAACTGAACAGGAGACATCCAGGTTCCAGAATTTTACCTGCATTTTGGCTGTCAGGTCTTCTAGGGAACTTGGATGCTTTTGGTTTCGGAAGTATGCAGGCAAAAGTTTTGTTCAGGTTTTCCATCTGAATTTTTGAATTACCACTGTTTGTCTCCCCAAGAACTTGCATTTTCTTGCCTTTTCAAAGTTGCCAAGAAGTTCCTGCAGCCTCTTCAGAAGTGATCCAAAACGCCAAAGCTAAGGTTCTGCAAGCTCTCTCATTGCCCAAGGCAATGAGTTTGGGGGTTTTTTTCAGTTCATGTGCTTAGTCTGGACTTTAGTCCATGCCCAGTGTGCCCCAATGAGCATGCTGAGAACTATCTGCGTGAAGATCCTTTCATGAGCATGTGTTACAATAAGAGGAAAGCTGAGCACTCAGTTACAATTCTGCCACCTTTGGGAGTTTGAAGGTAAAATACTCAGATGTGTTTCTTTCTTTTTAGTCAACAGAACCTACTGAACTACAGCATGAACCTGTAGCTGTCGGAGTGGGAACTGTTGATACATCTGCTCCTGAAAAAGAACGACCATCTGCCAGTATTCCTACTGCCATCAAATATCAAGATGATAATTCTTTAGCACATCCAAATGTAAGTGTGCCAATGTTTACTTCATCTTTAGAACAAGACAGCCCACTGAAAAAGAGCCACTTCATATAGCTAACAACCATTTTGCTGTGCTGCTTATCAAATAATGTGTGGTCTGAAGACCCTTAGCTAATGGGCCATTCATTGGCTTAAACAGGATCACAGTCCTTGCACCATCTGACGGAGAATAATTACAAAAGAAGTTCACCAGTGATATAGTTTTAGAGCTACAAACATATTTGATAACAAAGTTGCACACTAATTGGATGCAGGGGAAATTAAGATACTGTTCGTGTAAAAATCCCTGTTCAATAAAAATTCATGAAAAAATGCATTTAGTTTCTGCAGTTGGAAACCTGGTGGAAGACCCAGAACATGTTGACCCTGCCAGACTGAGCAGCTTTAAATATATGACAAAATTAAGATCATTTTAAATCATTATGGCTAAACTTATCCTTTGTAATTGGAAATAGGAGTACTTACAGTAGAGATTTTTTTAAGTATTAGCAAGTTAAAAATGAGTTGCAGTAAATAAACTAGTGCGAGTCCTGTATAATGAACATGGCTAATGATTAAGACCTGTACAATATAGCAAACTTGCTGTTAGAGGAGAAGACTGAAATTGGAATGTCTTGGCTGTCTGACTCTTAAAAGTCACTACCTTTATGAATGTATTTCTATCACCTTTCTATTTTAACACCCCTGTACAGCTGGGCTTTGCCTTTGGGCACCAAAATAGTCTGCACATATTTCAACAGAGTATAGCAAATAAAGAGAAAGTTAATAAGTTGTTCCTGCTTTTCTTCCTCTCCCCCTTGTCTGTCAGCTGTTTATCGAGAAGGCAGAAGCAGAAGAGAAGTGGTTTCAGAGGCTGATCGCTCTCCGGCAAGAACGGCTCATGGGCAGTCCAGTGGCCTGAGCAAACCACTGTGACCATCACATACCAGCTCTCCATGAATACTGAGAAATCCTACCATTAAATTGTTTTATTTTTCTCTTTTGAGGAGATTTTAATACTCAGTATGAGTTGTACAGAAAATAAATATTTCATCTGAAGACACAAGAATGTTCTATCCTCCATTTTTTCTCCCAGACTCATTGATGGATGACTTGTATCGCTGAGCTACCCGCTGTAGATGAGCAGGCTGTCAGAGCAGGGTAATTTTCTCTTTTCGTACTGAAATCCTCTGGGGTGCAAAAAGCCTGACATCCCAAGAAGATGTAATTTTATAGCTTCCAATCAAATATGTATATATATAATCATGCAGTAGTTTAAAGAGAAATGCAAAAATAAGACTGTCAAAGTTCAGATTGACTAGCGCACAAAAAGTAGGAATGCGAGCAGTACCACCCTGGGCCGTTGCATCTGCTGCAGCTGGAGGAGGATTCAGGGCAAATGATTTCACTGTTATCTCTTCTTCCTTCCGCTGTGCATTGCAGTAGCAGCCTTTGAATCCTGAACATCTGTAGACAATCTCCTTGCTGAGGGGCTCTTCTAAATTGATGGGTTGATCCAGCTGCTCCAGCATTAGTGTGGTTCCTCACTTATGATGGGCTTGAGGGGAAAGAAATGTTTCCTTGAACATCTACCCACTACTGTTACCATCTGGGAAAAAAATATGTTACTCTTTAAAACAAAATAGTTAAGTTTTCAACAGACTTCAAGAAATACTTTTTTTCTGAGCAATTTTAAGCACATTGTTTGATAATCTACAAGAGTCTCTACAAGAGGCTTTCTATGAACTCTTAATGGGAAATAATAGAAAGATTACTGGTGTGGTGGTACAGACATTTGTTGACCTGACTAATGACATAGCTATTTCTGTACAGTGACTGTTTTCAGTATATGAACCTTCCCTTTGTCTGAGTGTGACTTTAAAATACTGAATTATTAGTCTTACTTGAATCTATCAGATTTAGCCCAAGTATATTTCCCCAAAAAAATCTGTCCTTCATTCAACTAAAGGCCAGAGATCAACCAAATAAAATACAGTAGTTTTTCTTCTGACGTATCTAGCAAAGCTGTGAGAAAACTATTACATCAGTAGAAGACTAACCTGAGTCCCCACTTCTGAACATACCTCACTGGAAATGACCCACATCAGCTTTCCCATGTGGGTGAAGAAATTCAGAAAGCTTTTTTATGGTGTTATTTTCCCTTGTTCTCAAATCTGTGGTGAGAAAAAAAATAAAAAAGGAAGGATGATTCTGGGAATGTACTTTGGTTTCCTTATTTCTTTAAATCACTGTGGTTTTCATTAAATATGTAACTTGTTTATTGGCCCAGTGTCTGTGTTCATTTAAGAAGAGGGGTTTTTTACTGCTTTAGGCCCTATATTCTGTCACCCTGTCTGCATTCCTGCTTTGAACATTCATTATGCGTACCTGAAGTTTGTGAAGTTACTGGTGTTGTGAGATGAAGGAATTGTGTTTTTACCTAGATACTGTGTGTTACAAATCAGAAAATGCAATTTCCTTGTTACAATCCGCAAGTGTAATACAGATTATAATTACCGCTCATGTAATACAGATCTGTAAAGATGCCTAAAGCAAGTCAGCAATGCTCAAGTGTGTGTCCTGGAGGTGAGAGGTCACATGGAGCTGACTCATGACGTCAGCAATACTACATGTTGTGTCCTGCAAGTAAGTTTTAATTTCACTGTGGATGTCTCACTGGGTGTGGCTAAGCTGAATACTCAAAAACACTGATCATTGAGATGCAGGTGGCCCTTTGCCAGGTTCACTTGCAAGGAGGCTCAGTGCTTTCTGAAGCTGAGCCCTCTCTAAGGGGCACCAGAGCAGTGCTCTGCCTTTCTGAGAACCTGCCATTGCTGATTCCACAGCTTAAACTTTCAGCAAAAATCAGCACTGTTCCCCTAAATTTGCTCCTGTGGAGTAAAAGGAAGGTTCCATAAGGCCAGTCATGGGGTTGTAAGTGTAAATCTTTAGACTGCAGCACTTTTTATTCAAGTTGTGTAAACTATTTTGCTTTTACTTGAATAGCATCCTGTGATAAATTATTCATTTTCTTGTCAAAGGTAGGGAGATATTTGAGTATCAGAAATGAAATATGGAAGAAGGCAGCAATATCAGAAATAATCTTCACTCTGTAACCACCTGTGCACAACTAAGGAGAATTTTGACAAACATTGCTCAAAATTATTTTACAAGACTTAGACACATTTATAAATGGATTGAATCCAAATGCGTGTGCACCCCACTGTTCCATGTGTGGGGCCTTTTTGCATGAGGAAAAACTAGTGCATTACCTAGTCAGTCAGGTACAAATTTAATTGACTGTGTCATAGCATCGACATGAAACTCGTGTCAATGTGTACAAATTAATCACCACTAACCTGGAAAAATGCACTGCTGACTCACAACCCATGCCTTTCCTGATCCAAAAAAGAGTGACACCTTTCCACAGGAATCCTACTCACTTAGTTTCTTTGCTTCTAAGGACTTCTGATGTTCTCACATTTAGCATTTAGGACTCTTGCCTGTGGAATTTTGTTTGTTTGTTTGTTTTTCCACTTTGCTTCATGCTCCTGGTGAAAGGGAATGGATTCCTGATTAAGAAAGGGAAAGAAACAACTGTTTGTTAGTTATCCAACTAAAACGTGGGACTTGTACCTGTGTTTTGCAGACTGTAGAGACAGCAGTGACATGGTTTTGTCATTCAGGACTCGTGACGGGGTGTCTTTGATACAATCAGCTCTAACGCAAGTTCCTCCTAATGCCAAGCTACCTTGAATCTGACTCTGATGAATGGTATGCAGGAGTGAAAAGATAATGCTGTAACTTGAGCCATTCAGACTTCTGGTAGTCAGCAAAGACCTCTACCCCTAGAAATTACATTAGCAAACTCATTTCACTTAGCCTGCTGCACAGCCACTGTCAATTAAAATCAAACCAGGCTGATTTTGATTTGATAACTTTGAGGTAAAACGTTCATTAGCCCTTTCTGATTTCTTGAGTTATCTAGCATCTCCACAACTATTTTTTATTATGATAATTGCTTGAAAAGGAGGCATATTTAGTTTTTATTATTACAGTATTTTAGAGAGATTTTTGCTACTAAAATAATGATAGCTAAGAAAACACTGCCAGCCAGGAGATCAAATTTTGCTACTTCTGCTTCAGTCGCTCAGATATGAGCAGGACTGGATGATCCCGAAGGCCATTCTTCCATCAGTAACCCAAACCCAACCTTCTCAATGATTACAGTTTTCCATTTGTCAAGTTACGAGAAGGAAGTTATTTTTAGTAGAGATCCTTGAACTTTAGAAACCTGTTTCAGGAGAGATAGCTTGAACCTATGACTTAATCCACATATGACACAGGGCTGTGGTGGCTCTGCAGCTTGCAGCGGTAACAAAAGCAATGCGAGGATTATTATTATTCCGGAGTTTAAAATATTCACCATTTGTGATGTTGACTTGCCACAGCATTGCCTAGTTTCTTTTCTGCTAGCTGTTCCCTCCTCTCCTTGTGTCTCTCCTCTCCTTGTGTCCCTCCTTTGCTAAGACCTAGGAAAAAAGAGCAGCAGTGGCTGAGCCAGATTGTATGACGCTGGGGAGCAAGACTTAGACACTGAGTCATTCTGGAATTGCCACTCCAGGGTGAGATGTGACATGATATGTCTACTCTTTCTGGAAGGAAGCAGGAGTCAAAGCTCAGCCCAGAGAGTGGAGGAGGGAAATCAGCGCGAACACCAGCCCTGATCTGTGCTTTTACTCCAAGCTGGGCTCCCTGCTCAAGGTGAGCGCCTTGTGAGCTGGAAATGGTGGTCATGCCATGATTTAAACCCAGGTGAAAATCAAAATCACATCTTGGCTATTGTTTTGCTGCTTCAGAAATGGAATATAGACTGGAGCTGCATGGTTGTAAGGATAGTAATGATATGAGAAGCCTTTCAGCCCTTGGGCATCAGTTCTGAACACACTATAATGTAAAGGCTATGGTTTGAAAGGTGGCGTCTGTGTGTGCTGTCACAGTAAAAATCTGATTCCCACTAGATGTCTCTGCCGTTCCAGAGCAGTTGTTGCTCTGAACCTTGGTGCTGCCTAGAAAGGCCATAGAGATGAGAAGCACGTAAACCAAATTTACCTTTTTACTTCCTAAACAGAACTGGAGTCAGGGTAACCAGACAGAGCAGTTTGCCTCATAGTTTTCTGTTGCCTTACATTCTACACCTTTCCAAATAAAAAATACAGCCCCAAAAGGTAATCTCCAGACACATACTACATGGCACAGTCCCTGCGGGAGTTTACAGAAAGGAAAAGTGGATCCTTCCCCTCCCTTGTCAACAAAATTGGCTGCCTAATGTCAGCTGCCCCTCACTCACCAGCACCACAGCTTCTGGAGCAGAGGGGAGAAGGGGAAATGGGGGGAGTGGGGCGGGGGGGAGGCATGGGCACCTTCCTCTGGACACTGCAGTTCTCCACATCTCTGGAGGCAGTGGCTGGATTTCCACGTCACAGTTCTGAAAGGAAGGCATAAACAAATTTTACTAATTATTATTACTGGAAAGTAAATAGAGCTAACATTTGCAAAAATGTTGAATTGCATTTTTTTGCTACCTTTTCAGTGGATTTCAGATTATTTCCTTTATAAATTATTGCTCTCCTATTTCAGTCTTCAAGTTGCAGAGCTGGGCGACTATGAGAATTGAGTATATATTTAAATAAAATATTAATGTGAATGTTATTACACATCTATCTCTAGTTGCTTGCAGTAAAATGATGCTTCTATCTGACATTTACAAACAATTTATAGCAAACTACCTTTGCAAAAGACTGTGCACAGGGCTGAGTTTACAGATGGAATGTAATCAGCTTTGTAACAACACTGTCAAAAGGCCACTTCCACTAAAAATATACTTAAGCCCCTGGAAATTGCACTGCATCTTTAAGCCTGTCTGTAAAAGAACTTAACTGTAAGAAGTAAGGATACCTCATTTATGCCAATACATTTTAAATTTAAATAGCAACTGCTGATCCTTACAGAACTGACTGGGGTCTGAGCACCGATTGTCTGAGTCCTCTCAAATTACCTTCAGCCTTGTTCCTGACATTGCTGGGCAGTGCATGGAAATACACAGCGTGGAGCTGATCAGAGCTCCTGAGTGCTGTTACCCTTTTTTTCCAAAGTAGTTCAGGAAAAGGACCTATTTTTAACACACTCGTTATTATGCTGGTTCTCAATAGTTGGGTAAACAGAGCTGAACATTTTCCTACACTCTTGGAAGTCTTGCAACAAATGTCATTTAAAAGTGATTGTGTAATAAAAGCTGGGTTTTTTTTCCTTAGGTGAACAGTGAAAACTCTTCTTGACAATTAAAACTGACAATTAATTCTTGCCTCACCTGTGAAACCAGTCATATCCCAAGCTGTATAACTTGATGTTGTGATAACTTGTGCTTTTAATATACTTGGTTTATACAGGACTAATTTAAATGGCTGCTCAACTATCAAGATTCATTTTTAGTTTTACAGACAAACAGCCTAAGGCAGGCAAGACCTTTTGAATTAGTGCAATTGCTTGAACAAACACACTACTGTCCAAACTGTGGTCACAGATATTAAACAGTGGAGAAATTTGGCTTCACCTGGTGCAAACCACCTACAGCAGGAAAGTGTGTTTTTTAGTTTCCTATGGAAATTGTCTCTTGCAGGCACAGGGTAAATCAAGCAGCAATTGCTACCTAGCTGATTTATAGCCCGGGGGGTGTGTTGCATTTTTCTTTGTCTGATTTTACAGCTTGAGGCCGTGGCCAAATTCTGAGCTCAATTTTGACAGTCTTCACCATTTACCTGATAAAGACTTTGCCCTAGGAACACATTTGCTGCATTTACTCCCAGTGCCAACAATTTGTTCCCATCTCTCCCTGGCTGTGAGAGAAACACCCCCATCACAGAGCCCGGCAGAGCAGGGTCTCCTCTCTTGGTGCACAGGTTTGAGGAGAAGCCAGTCATCTCTCACACGTCTTGCTGTTAGCCTTACACACTGCCAAAAGAAGCACTAAAGCCAAGTTGCTTTGCCCCAGTCATCAGAAAAACCATAAATGCCATCATGCTGAGATTAGAGTATGGTTTGTTTCTTTTTCTCTTTCAGTGTCAAAAGAGAAGTTGCCAGATTTAAGAAATAAATAAGTCATTCACAGAACGCTGATGAATTTCAGTGTCTTCCACATGTATTTTTTGGTTGTTTGGCCATTGAGTATGGCAAAATGAGATAGCTGCAAATTACTGAAGTAACTCAAGAACAAAACTCCCTCTGCTTCCTAATACTTTAATGTGTGCTGCCAAAATTTTTACAAATCGATAGTAACTGTACATGATGGCAATGGAACCCATTTAAACAAATATTATTTTTGGATCAAATCCTGGAATCAATAATAAATGCTCCCACTGGGGCCAGTTCTTGGCTGGTTTTTGGTTCTGTTGGTTTTTTAATAACAAGAACATATATATTTATATGCCTCAGTTTTCACTCTGCTGAACAAAAACAAGCAGTAAAGACAGAGGGAAAGGTCACAAAATTAGGGCAGATTAAAAGTAATGTTGTTTCACGTGATGAAAAATTAAACTCAGGATTTCATTGCCACAAGATGTAATTAAAGCCAAAAACTTAAAAACTCTCAAATGGATTATTGCTTCTATAGATGATTTAAAGAGTAACATCCAAATGCTTTTAAAAAGAAACAAAAGCTTATCCTCCAGGTCTTGGAAATGAGTTTGTACACTGATAGTGCAACAGGCTGGGAGCAGGCTGTGTCACACACAGCTGTTGGGCACTTTGTAGTAGTTTCTGATAAAACATCTAGCCCAGGTAACTCCTAAATAAGGCACTGGACACCACGAAAACTTACCAGGCAATCCAATGTGGCAGTTCCTATGTTGTTCATATTGGTATTTTGTAAACAGCTATTAAATATATAAATGAAATGAAATACTGATTTTTAAAAGGGATCTCTCACATTTCTGCACATCTAACAGGATATACTTCACTGGTTCTTTCAGCTGACTCAAAGAAACACACACAAACCTCATTATTTTACTTTGCTGAAGCCTTACAGATACGGAATGCTTCAAATCACAACATGAGGATCTCTGTTGCAGTCTAAATGATATTTGTTGCCCTGGCAATGGCATGCAAGCATTATTTATTAGTTCATACATTATTGATAATCTTCTAATTTGTGTGTGATGGGAGGAAGTTGGTCTGCTAGTAAGTTATAAATGGAAGGTTATCAACAACTTGTATAAGTCAGTGACAATTCTATATATAGCTAGTGCCAGTGCTCACTCTGCTGATGCCATAAAACATGCTTCTTACCCACTGGTGGTGCAAGGAATCTCTTGCAGCCATGAGTTTCTGCTCCAGTTTATGATTAATATTCTTTTTTTCCATTTTGGGTTGGGTTTTGTTGATTTGTTTGTTTTCTTTTTCAATTTCAAAGACAGAACAATAGATTTTAAAGGTTTTTCCTAATTATATACAGAGCCCAAAGAGTCTCAGGGGTGAACACAGAAATGTTTCCTATCACAGATTCCTGGGTGGGAAAACAGAAAATGTTGGAGTAACAGTACAAGACAGAAATCTCTTCCTCTACAAGCAGGAATTAATCCTCCCCAGTTTGCATCTTACATAAAATATGTTTCAGCTTGTCTACTCAAGGATGACAATGTATTTCTGAAGAGACAAAAACAAAATCACCTCTGGTCAACTCTGAGAGATAGATTTACTTCTGTTTTGCTCCATTTATTTCATTAGGTAAATGGCAATATTACCCCAGTTTTAAACCATCTGACATCTTATTATAGTGGCAGACCTGGCATCTTCAAGCACCAGTGAAGAGACTGAAAGGATTCTTGTGATTCACATGAGATATCAATAGAAAAGTCTTCTGATAATGAACTAAGGAGTATTGATTCTTTCTTTTTTCTTGATATCTTCTTTCTGTATGCAAACCAGATATTTCTTTTTGTTACATTTTGATTTTGATATGCATTTATTTTTAAAACAAGAGAACCCTATAATTTAGTTATAAGAATTATATATTTTTAAATCTGGCTAGCAACGTTGTCCTTTGGTTGACAATCTTAAAATGGGGTCTGGCTCTCATTCTCACAAACCAGTTGCTGTCTGGCACTTTGCCTATTTAAACACATATGTAGGAATGCAATTTTCACCTCTGAGTGTGAAGCATCCCTACTGGTTAAAAATAATCCTTGTAGAGAAAGCATAGCTAATGACTGACCAGATATTAGGGCAGAAATATTCCTGTATTTCTCAGCAATTGAACCCAATGTTTTCCACATACTTTAGTATATTTTACCAAGCTGTGCTATTCTAAATAAGTTGATCACAATCAGGATCTTTTCTTCAGCATTACTATAATTGTTTTGTACTCTGGATGGAACAGAAAACATAAGTGTTAGTGAAATAGCTGAGGAAAAGAGCCCCTCAGCATAAAGAGTTAAGGTGAACAGAATTGTTAGTAGAAAATGTTTGGGGCAGGAACCTAAAGACGTATCTTCAGAATCAAGGGAGAACAGAGAATTATAAATACCAACAAAACGTCAATATGGCAAATGACCTTTTGTGCTAGATGAGTATGTTCAACAAAGCTCTGAAGTCTGAATCAGATTTAAATAGTCATATCACCAAAATGAATAAGAATTAAGAAGGTAAATTAATTCCTAAGGGAAATCACTGTAGATCTCATTAGTTCAGGAACAAGATACCTTAAAACTTTTAATTAAAGATAATATTTACTGCAAATGAATAAGAGTTGGCAGATTTCAGCAGAAACCATAATCTCATTTAAGCAAAGTTTTCTTATATTAAGGCAGACATCATTAATCTCATTGGAGATGCCCTCCAGACTGACAGTGCTGTAGCACCAAAGTGATTTCTTACAGAAGTCTTTTTATCTACACAAAAGAAATCTAACTCAAGCAGACACAAACCATAAGAAGGCCTGAGCAATTAGAGATATCACTCTGTGCAAATAGAGTACTGACTTTATCATGTTAGTAAGCTTCTCATAATGAGCTCACTTCTAACGGGGCCCATCTTCCCACTAGCAGCTGAAAAATTAACAGTAACTGGAACTCATATTGCTTAGTTATCTGCACAGTAATCCAGCTCTGGATCTGCTCTGACTTGGAAAGAAATCTCTTTTGGAGTTGGAGTCTGCATAAAATTAAATAGCAAACTGTAGGTGATATGATGTACTCTGAACAGCCATGGGAACACTCCACATTTCTGTTTCATCATTGTACAGAAGAGGTTTCTTTTTACAAGGCTGAGTTCATACAAAGGGTATGCAGTACTAACTGAACTTGCAGCCTGTTTGGTATCTGTGTTCAGAAACTGTAAATAAATACTGGTAAAAACCTAGGTAGGTTTTGGTAGAAGGCTGCAAACAACCACACCAAAACAAATATTTAGAGAAGATAAAGCTCCAGGAGGAGATGAGTTTGCAGGATTTTGTATTTGACACGCTAACAATATTAAAGAAAATTCACCTTGCTAGTTTGTAGTGAGTAATAAGTGAATATTCTAGCATACCATGTCATGGATATTAATGAACTACTATAATAGCAGAAACAAACTGATCCAGGGCATCTTCTATTAATTACAATATAATGACAAATAATTAATAAATGAGTAATGTGACCTAATCACTATGGTAAAGCTACTGCTTATTGCAACTCAGTTTGAATTCACTCTAGCTTCAGAGGAGTTTTAAAGAACTTTTAGTACTGAAAGACTAACTACAGTGCAGAGGATAACATTACTGCAACATTTGTAATATTTTTGTGTGTGGTTTGAAACAAAGCTGGAATTCTGTCTCTGAGCAATAAAAAAGTTATTTGATAACATTATAACTGCACAAGATTGCGTTATAAAAAGCCCCGAAGTGGCAGAGTTCACCTCCACGACTACCACCTGATTTGTTTTATTTGCTAATCTTTCATCAGAAATGTACAAACAATTCACGGGCTTCACCTGGGTAATCAATGGGTGACCCTTTTCCTGTCACGCTTCCCTGCCCACCAGTCAGTCAGCATAAACGTTTTCACTGTAACAACTGCTCCAACTTGGAGTGCCTCATAAGGCTGCAATATCACCACTTGCCAGGATCTAAAGAGACGTCTACATCAGTAGACAGCAAAATCAATGCTCACCCAATTACAGATATTTTTCAAAAATATTGCAGGCTCAGTTCATTCATCTTTTATGTCGGTTTTCCACTTTGGGCCAAATACCAGCAGAGCTGCTTCTGCAGCATGATGGATCTTAGTGGAACAAAGACGTTACTTTCATCACTGCCATATAAATATCCTGATGCTCTCTAGTCCCACCTGGTTGTCTGGGGCACATTTTCTATCTTTCCCCTAGACACTGGAATATTGAAATAGATGTGAGAAGAGCCTTCACCTGCCACTTGTCAGGAGATGCATGTGAGAAGACAACCCCCAGGCTCACAGCTCCGAGAAACTTTGCCATCTAGACAAGAATAATTTTTCAAAACACATAAATGTTTTTCTTCACAATTCTCCTCTGGTACCTCTGGTTCTTTCAAACTGTACTCCTTCAGAAGAAAGTTTGCATGTGACCACAGTTCTTATACACACCGCTACATGTTCACAACCACTCCGCTCTTCAGGAAACCTAGCTAACACTCCCCATGTTATTTACTTCATTCTTTTACTGAAACCTTCCTTTGCCAACCTGCCTAGTGACAGGGTTTGCTGAGTTTTTCCTTTACAGTGGGACTGCTTCTTCCTGCTAAGGAGACAAAGAGCTCTTTTTTCCTCTCTGTTTAACCAGTAACTCTAACCATTCTCACTCCAAAAGAAAGCACAGTTAAGCAATACACAAAGAACTGCTATCCAGCCAGCAATTCTGTAAAGCTTCAGGAACTGGATATGCCTTGTCATTGCTCATCTGGTGTGGAGTGAAAGGTAATAACAGAATCATAGAGTGGTTTGGATTAGAAGGGACCTTAAAGCTCACCCAGTTCCAATCTCTTGCCACAGGCAGAGACACCTTCCACTAGACCAGGTTGCTCCAAGCCCCATCCAGCCTGGCCTAGAACACTGCCAGGGATGGGGCAGCCACAGTTAGTATCTAATCTAAATCTCCCCTCTGTCAGTTTAAAGCCATTCCCTCCTTGTCCTGACCCTACATGCCCTTGTAAAAAGTCCCTCTTTAGGTTTCTTGTCGGCCCGTTTAGGCACCAGGAGCTGCTCTAAGGTGTCTCAGAGCCTTCTATTCTCCAGTCTGAACAGCCCCAGCTCTCTCAGCCGGTCTCCATAGCAGAGGTGCTCCAGCGCTCTGAGCATCTGTGGCCTCCTCTGGACTTGCTCCAACAGGTCCACATCCCTCTTGTGTTGCAGGCCCCAGAGCTGGTTGCAGCACTGCAGGTGGGATCTCATGAGAGTGGAGTAGAGGGGCAGAATCACCTCCCTCGACATGCTGGCCATGCTGCCCATTTCGATGTAATCCTGACCGGCACACGGCCGCGGTGGCCACCGCAGCAACTGCGGTCAAATACCCCCACTCCAACCCGGGCCCAGTTTTTCCTCATGGCTCTATTTTGCTGGAACAGCTGTTTAGCGCCGCTGTAGCGCTACCTTGGTGCGTTCCGCTGGGGGGTCCCTGCGCGGCCAAGGGCTGCCCCGGTCCGTGGCCGCAGGGAACAGGACGCTGCCAGCCTCCCAAAACGGCCGCTTTATTTTACTGCCACCTACTGGAAAAAACACCGTTACTTTTAACATGGCTGAGGACGGGGCAGCGGCCTGAGCAGCGCCGACAGCACCGGCCCTCAAACGCCCGACAGGCTCTGGGGTGAAGCCGGGAGTACATCACGCCGGGGCCCGCACCCTCGCAAGCTGGGCCGGGCCTCGCCGGGCAAAAGGGGGCTTCGAGAGCGGCAGCCCAGAGCTCATCGAGAGGCCCAAGAGTCGGGCCGCGCCCCAGTCCCGGCTTCTGTCCCCGATCCCCGCCGGGCCCTGCTGTGGGCCAGCACCAAGGCGCGGGAGCGGGGCCGCGCGGTGGCGCCCGTTGCCTCGGCAACAGCGGCTCCCGGTGAGCCCCGCCCCGCCCTGTTCGCCACGGCTGCGGCGGCCAGTGGCGGCGCGGGGAGGTGTCACGTGGGGCAACGGGCACCTCCGTGAGGGGCGGTGGAGCCGGTGAGGCTCACACCGCCGGGAGCCGCAGCCATGTTCGGGGGTCTGGGGCGCCGCTTCGAAGAGGATCCTTTCTTTCGGTGAGGGGCCCGCTGCGGCCCCGGGGCGCCCGGTTGGGAGGTGGGGGGCGGCCTCTGGAGCCCCGGTGCTGGGGTTATCGGGGTTGCGAGTGTCCGGTCGAGGTGGGTGTGAGGTGGCCGTAGCCAGAAGGAGCGTTTCGGGGTACCCGTCGCTCTGGAGGACGCGTGTCTGTGTTGGGTTAAGCCACTGGTAGGGTTCCTAGCCGTGCTCCCCCCGTTACCCGAAATAAACGAGGGTGTGGAGTGCCTTTTAGGACTATGGTGTGGGGGTTAAACTGTTGCTAGTGGCCCCTCTTCAGCAACGTTCGTAATCTTTAGTGTGCTGTAGGGAACTTGGTCGTAATTTCATAGTGGCATCTACAGAAGTCTTCGCCGTTGGTTTGAGTTTCTTGATTTTGTTTTTGGGCTGCTTTTTTTCTAAAGTTTCCTAGGAAGTGGACAGGTGCTGTATGTTCTCGCTTTTCTGGGTTTTTTTGGTTTTATTTTTGTCTTTTTGCCACAGACTGTTTCTGAACTCTTGTCAATGCACACACTAAAGGTTACATCGGGTGTTCTTGCATTAGAACTTTGCCAATGTCTATATGAGATCAGTAAAGACAAGCTGTTTCCTTGTGCCGATTTCCTGAGTGGATCCTGATGCTTCAGCTTGGCGGATGTGCTTTTTTTTGGTCTCCATACCGCGAGCACAGTGATAGTGCTTGGGGTAGATCATGCGTATGTACACAACTCTGGAATCACGTTATTTCTCGTGGGAATCTTCTTTTCCCATGGGAACCCAAATCCAAGTAGTGTGTCATGCAAATGTTCCCTTATCCTATGTTAGGATAGTCAAAACTGCTGAAGTATCTAGTCTATCCCCATTTTATCCTTCATCAGAAACTGATCTGTTTCTGACAGAAACTGATCGGACAGCTCGAAGGACCCGGAATGATTTTAGTAAGTACCAATGAAGACATCGTGTCTTCAGGAAAAACTATGTGGAACTTAATTACAAGCAAAGATAAGGGGTACTGCTGGTGGGTGGATAAGGCAGGGTAACACTCTGGGACTTGTGATGTGGGTTTGTTGACTGTATCTCTTAGCTACAGGATATTCTAGCTGAGGTTGTGTTTGTACCTCTTAAAGGAGAATCTACTGCTTAGTTGCAAAAACATGTTTCTAGCAGTGGTATAGTTTCTAAAGCTGCATGATGGATTAGTACACTTGGTTTCTAGGAATATGAGCCCTATTGTAACAACTCATCAGTTACATGCAGAAAACTTCACTATGCAAATCCTCTGCCAAAAATTAAAATAATAATAGAAATTGTCTTGTTTGTAGTATCTTGTAGCCTGCTTTTGAAGTATTAGTTGCTTTCCTCTTATTTTATTGCAGTCACTGATGCAGTTTTAAACTAGGGAGAAAAGACAACTGCAGAAGATAATGGAAGGGAGTGTGTGTGAAAGAGATGAGAGATTGATTTTGAGATTAATATTCTTGGCACTGCCCTTTTAAGTCTGTTTTGCATGTAGTTAAGGAAATTAGCTTATTGCTTCAGATAAAATTGGCTTCCAAAATACAGTAATAATAGGCTTCTGTTGCCTCTTAAGGAGAGATTTTGACTGCTGGACTGGAAAAAGTGCCTGGGTTAAAAGAAATAGCTCTGTCTGTGAGCAGCTGTCCTGGGGAAGCACCAGTCAGTCAGCCAAAATGCTGCCCAGGCTCCCCCGAGTTTCATCCCTGATAGCCTGGACAGGTGCAGAAGTTGCATCTTCTCTGCCAAGTGCAGTTGGCCTCTGTTTTTAATTCACCAACACACAATTCTTGTTTTATTGCTCCAGGTGTTACCTCCACTGTGATTCTGCAGCTTCAGGCTTACATAAGTTCCTAAATAAACAAACAAACAAAGTGTATCTAATACAAAGTACAGTTTTCAAAAATAATAAACTGAATTTATTGGTCTAGGACACTGATTTTTAAACTGACCAGAAACACATGCTGACTTGCACTGTACCAGGACATACGTTTTCCGGACAGATTCTCTGTTGACTTTCCATTGGTTTTGCCCTAATCTAGAGCATATCAAAATTGTAGTGTTTGTTTCAAAGCTTGACAACACTAGATCTTTTTATGAAGAGCTCCCTAAAATGCCCCTGGGGAACTGGGGGGCTTCACTTCTGTTCTTGAATCTGTCACAGTATATATCTTACTTCCCTGTCTCTGATAGTAAGAAGCTGTATTTCTAAATTGCTTCACAGACCTTCATTTAAAAAAAAAAAACAAACAAACAACAAAAACAACAACATAAAACCCCAGTTCTAGATGTGGGTATAAGTGTATCTATTAGATGTAGTGGAGGGTGAATGGCCAAGAGACGTTGCCAGAGAAACTGAAATAATGCAAAAAGGACAATTTCACAAGGTATAAAGCATTATTTTGTCAGATGAGATGTATTACAATATGTTATGCACATTAAATTAAACCAGGTTTTCTTATCTACATTCAATCCATGAAATCTTATTTTGCTTATGATGTGTTGTAGATAACTGGAGTGTCCTTTTCAACTGCAAGAGACCGGAGAGAAATTTTTTTTTATATATGTTACCAGTGGAATACAGTTTGAGTTTTGATAACCAAACCTGTCTGAGATTTGCTGGAAGTACACATCTACTGCAGCGTAGTGCTTGTGTGCTTCCCTCATCTTGGCTCATGCAGTGACTTTTTCCATCTGTTCTTCATCCTGTGAAAAGTGAGGGGACCCTTGCTGTGTGCAAGCTGCTTATCACACTAGGGCTGAAGTTAAAGCTGGTTGTCATGTGAGTGGAGTAGATTAGGGTCAGCTTAACGACAATGGTAAAACTAGTTCTATACAGGTCCCTTTGCATTGGAGTGAGTTAAGTATGGGCATAGCTTAAAGGCATATTGTATTAAAAAATCTTGTTTGAAAATTAATCCAGTGTACATTTGTAGCCCTATTTCTTTGCACCTTTCAGTGCAACTCTGGCACAAGAGAGTATATAGTGAAGAGATCAAAGTGGCCACATGGTGTGGAAACTAGTTTTCATAGAACTGAAGATAAGGGGGGAGAGAATAGAAAAGCTGTTCAAGAGACTTGCAAGAGATGATTGGCTGTTAAAGTCAGGGAAACAACCTGAAGCTTTTCTTCATGGAAGCAGGAGATTTTACAGGAAAGGTTGTGGTGTCATGGAGAGAATGAGGGTGTGAGCTGCCTGGGGAGTGCCAGGAAATTGATAGGAAGGAAGATGAGGTGCTGTTAAGTCTAAGTAAACATACCTGGGAAATGATTGTTAATAAAATGGCTTTCAGCGGAATAGCAAAGGGGGAAATTAGACTGGAGGCGAAGGGAGGTAATCACCTGCATTTTTTGTATGAAGTAATAATTTGTAGCCTTGGACCACAGGCAGCAGTACTGATCATGTATTGTGCTTCTGACAAAATCACATTCTGATCCTCTTTTGGCCTCAGTTAGAAATATTTAGTACTTGCCCAAATTAGAGAATGCAAAGAATGAGGTAAGTAGTAATGGAGAGCAACTTGAGCAGTGTTCTATCTGCAAGCCAACCTTTGGGATTACTTGTGAGGTTCTAAAAACCTACAAGTGTTTGGAAACAGAGGCTGAATGTTTAGAGAGAAGGAGAAAACTAGTAGGAAAGCAAAAAGCCAGTAAGAATCTTTCTTCCTAAGCAGAGAAAAGGGGTGTGAGAACATGATTTATGGAGGGAGTGAAAACAGATACAATAGTGGGTGACTAAAGTAAAGGAGATGGAGCTGGAGATGGAGAGGATTGTATACATTTTTGAGCATGTGGGTCAAGGAGGATGAGAAGTAGAACGGAAGTGGCCAGCAAAATAAATTTAAGGGGTGATGGTGATGAAATCTAGTGGGACATAATGAGTTCAGTGAGTAGTACCATACTAAGCTTTGAGAGATTAAAGTCAAAAAAGGAGAGGAGGAAAAAAAAGTTCTTTTAATATCAGGGGTTAGAGGTAGAAGTAATGATAAAACATAGGTCAGTTTTATAGTTTGTGGCAGATGGTAAACAAGGCTGGAGTGAAAGATGGCTGCAAAGCCTGGAATATTTTTTGGAAAAGGTGAGGAAAGAGCAAAAGCAATATGGACACACAAGAGTACAGGGGAGCCATGAAGGCAGCTGAGAAGATAAAAGAACTAGAACATCCAACCAATGTAAAAGATGGGGAAAAAAAGTGAAAGAAGTGAGAGTTTGTGAGAAACAGGAGATTGCCCAGTCGGGTCCTATTAAAGTAAGAATTTGAATAAAGAACCATATGGTATGATTAATAAAATTGCATTTTAACAATTTTGGAGCAATTTTCTATAGTATGGAATAAAACCTGATGACTTTCTGTGCAAAATACCTCTTTTTCAGAGATCCTTTTGCTGCACACCATGAATATATGCGGCAGATGATGAGAAGCTTTTCTGATCCTTTTGGACGAGATCCATTTCTCAGTGTAACAGATGGTGGGGAGAGAACAGTAGACCGAAGAGCACGCCAGGACTCTCAGGTTGCTCTAAGAGGAAATCGCAGAGTAAGTATTTTCTTAATCTCTAAGGATTGCTATATGGAATTTACATTTACTGGTAATATAGTTGGCTTCACATTTCCATTTCTGTTAAATTTGGTCCAGTGGAAACAGGAGCCTGGCTCAGCTATTGCAACCTTGGTCAGATTGTTTCATTGCCGAGTAATGTGTGAATAATATCTTTTGGTTCCTTAATGGCCTGTTACTTAACACTGACAAGCTTCTGTTAGTACTGATGGTAAGTCTGTATATTATTGAACATTGAATATACAGTATTTAATGAAAGAAACTAACATTCTTATCAAATGTTTGGTTTAATAAATATTACGTATTAAATGTTTCTGTTACAGAAAGGCATTAAAAATGTCCAGAAACAGAGCCTTCTCTGAGCTCTTACTTTTTATTCTAACTTTCTTAAGAAGGTACCTTGATACTTATGCCTTCACTCTGCAGCTTAGCATCTTGTGTCTAGTTACTCATGTTAGTTTGATTTAACAAAAGCCTGTGTTTCAGCCACTTGGAATCAGAGAAACTGATATGAAATCTAGTATTTCTGTAAATTACCAGCTGAAACTGAGAAGTTGGCAGTGACCTGTGTTTTGCATAAAGTAGTTTTTTTAACTTTCTGGCATGCAGGACAATTATATCTTATGCTTCTGTAGATAAACCTTGTGTAATTGCTGTATTTAGAAAGGATATACATTGGAAGTTGGTTCCTTCCCCTCCACCAGGCTAAATATTTTGCAGCTGAATAATCTCTTATTTTAGTAAACAAAATTCAAAAAAAAAAACCCCCAAAACAATTCAAAAAAACCAAAACCCCCCCCCCCCCCCCCCCCCCAAAAAAAAAAAAAAAAAAAAAAAAAAAAAAAGAGTTGGATGACAAGACTCATTACAAGAGCTTGTGGAACTTGGCCCAGATTTGGTGGTGGTTGTTCAAACCTAGATAGTTAGAGCTTAATAAACACAGCTGAAACACAGACTATCACCTGCAAGTCAAAAGGGTAACTGTCAGATTCTTTCCTCTCTGCTCATACATTGCCAGTTAGTTTCAAATATAGATGCTGCTGGTTCTAATTA
The DNA here is from genome assembly GCA_009867235.2 of Psittacus erithacus. NCBI lineage: Eukaryota > Metazoa > Chordata > Aves > Psittaciformes > Psittacidae > Psittacus > Psittacus erithacus. Next base: position 167,418 of record WYDI02180819.1, on the reverse strand, counting down.
GGGCATGATCTTTCCTCTACTGAAACAGATTCTTAGGCCTTGGTTCAGTAGGTGCCTAAAACCAGATCAGGCTTCTTTTTCCTTCAGAAAAAGAATACGTTAAACCTTATCGTAATAGCTTAGAAGTTTGTGTCCCTTGTACTTGGTGGCGAGGGACAGATGTGAGACACAGAAAACCTTTATCTGTGGTTACAGAAAGAAGTTAAAGGCACAAAAGCACTGTGTTATTTTGATAAGCACAGAAGAATTCCACACCTGCTAAAATCTTTTCAGTATCTTTTGATGTTCCTCATGTTTCACCTCAGAGCTGTCAGATGTCACAGAAGGCTTGGCACTGATTACTTGAGCATTTTAGTAGTTGCAAACCGCTTTAACTGGTTTCCCTCCAGAAGTGACTCAGATACTTAAAATAATTAGTTTTGTGTAGGATAAAAATGGGTATCATTACTACCATGTAAAAACCACTTTGTTAAAATTATCCATACTGATTACTGATATTGTCAGTCTATGTTTAAGTAAACTGTAGCATGTCTAAAACTGCTTTATGATGAAAAGAACTTGTTGCAATAACACAATGTGTGTCAATATAACATTCAAATTTGAACGTGATTTTCCTTTTTCAAGCAGGTTTGCAGTGTCAGTTTTTACCAGAAGAAATGGGGTAAAACATCTTAAAAGATACTGTCATTTGGTTTTGTTATGGTATCTGATGGTCCTGTATGTTAGGCAACTATTTAGCAGCTTTTAGCATGTATTTATAAAACAAAGTACATAAACTTTATTATTTCTGAGTGCCTTTTGCACTTGATTATGTAACATATAAATATATGCTATTCTTTCAATACATATTAAACAGAACTGCAATCTGAAAGAGTTCATAAAGGTACTCCAAGAACTGGGCAATTCATTTTGTATTTAAAAGTCACTGTAAAGTGTTTGGTACTTCTTTATTTAGGTGGCTTTTATGTAACTGTCCAGTCTTAGCTTCCTGGAAGCATCAATGTGTTGTCCAGCATCTCATTGCCCTGTCATATAGGGATATTCAATATCAGTTGGTCAAACAGGAACTATATTTGTTGGTGCTTATAGCTACATCTATTTATACAACTGCAGAAGAATATAATTTGCTTGTGGGGATTTGTCTTCAGGGGGTTCTGTATATGATGATAAATTTACCTGGAATTTCTTTGCAATGATCTCAGAAACTGCTGACTTAACTGCTGAAGTTAGACTTCATTTTATTGTAAGGAATGTATAGATATTTTAAAGAAATATCTTTCTATTTGCATTGATCAGTTTTAATAAATAAAGAGTGCTTGTTAACAGGCCAATTGCACCACTTAATTTTTTTAAGTTCTAAAATTGTAAGCCAACCTTCTAAAATTTAATTACATTACATTAAGGGGACTATTGATCTGTTGATTTTCATCAACTGTCAGCAGTGGGGTTCTATTGCATGACTATAATGAGGTGTTGTCAGAGAAGTGGGTGATGTCTGAAGCACTATGCCATGTTTTAAATAATTTTGGCACAGAGGTTGCTAAGGTAAACAAGTGTTTCTCAACTTCTAGCTTCAAGTGCTTCTAGTACATACATGCGAATAGGACTTATTAAATGTGGTGACAGCTATTGCTTTCCAATATCAAGAGTGTAAATATATTAACTTCTATATACCCAGAAGCTACTTCATATTATATTGTCATAGCACACTGTAAATTACCAAGGTCCTTTTGAGTGACTGTTTTTATTTGATTGAAAATGTTTAATATTACCTGCTGTATATGAAAGTTACTTCTGCTGTCTGAATAACAGGTATAACTGAAAGATGCTGGTCCTTTTTCTTCCAGGCAACAAGCTGTGCCCTCATGCCTTTTGCAGGCTTTGGTAGAGTGGTTAGTATCCTAGGACCGATAATCTTTTTAGTTCTTGATAGTACGTGTATACTGTCTGCATAACTAAAGCATGAACAAAGGCGAGTCTTGGTGTGCTTACAAACTGCTTTTGTTGGTGTTCATGTATATGGAACAGTATAATTCAAGAAAGAATTTTTTTATTATTAAATGAAAATGCTGGGGTAGACTAAATAGGCTGATACCAAGATTGGAAAAGTTATTGCTTAGCAGCTGGCTTTTCTACTCAGTGATGTACCTGATTGTACTTAATCTCTGATAGATGTGAATGAAATAATCCCTGGAGACTCCAAACTTTGACTACTGCCTTTGGAAGGCTTTAACGAGTCTTCACATTGAAACCCATTGGTTAAGAGAGCAGCTCTCACTTGCAGAGCAGACAAAAGTAAGCATGCGTCTTTGACTTTACAAATCTAAAGAGTTAAATATGACATTACAGAGGCACAAATTTGCATCTTGCTGTATGCAAAAAGTGTATTAGCTAATAAAAGTTCTTTTGCTACTAACTGCACAGATTATGGTTTTACCCTCTTGCAGCAATCTATGGCATTTAATTCCATAGGTACAGCTGATTACTAGGCAATGGCATTGGTGAACACCTAGATTTCTAACTGTAGAAGGCATTTTTCTGGAGTTACTGACACTTGCTATGATTTGATGCCCTATATTGTCTCAGTATTGCCAGAGGTTCTGATAGCTCTTTAAGGATTCATATTTCTTCCTACTCGAGAAAAAAATTATTTTCTATATCTGAGTTTTACTTAATTTTATGCTTAAGCTGCAGGTTTTATTTTTAAACTTTTAAATTCAAGTTATGTATTTCCAGTAGTTGGAGGAACGTGGGGTGTTTGCTATTGTAATTAGCATCCTGGTGTTTCAAAGCACCTCAGTAGCACAAAGGGCTGCCACGTGCAGCCCAGCAACCAGCCTCTTGACAAAGTTGCTGGGTTTTGAGGAGCTCATGGGAGCAGTTTTCCCTGCTCTTGTCACGGTCTCGTACCTGTGGACCAGAGCATGGTGGTGGCACAGTGGTTGTCCTGGGAAGCAGCTACGTGCACGTGTGCCTAAACTCACCAACCCACCAATGTGTGGTGTTTGCTCTTAAATAGTGTGCTCCAACCAGAGCTGCATCTGTTGGAAACCAGGCAGCCCAATAGGGAGTTTGAACTGGTTCTGAGGAAAACCTTGTAGTAGGAATGGAAAAGCATGATGAAAATATTTATCATCACCACGTGCTGCACTGGAGAGGAGCCCAGAGGAGAATGCTCCTTTGGGACAGTATTGCTGTCTTCCCAGATGGTCACTTAGGAGAGTTCACCCTTTCCCTGCTTTCTGTCTTTTTTGTTTGTCTGTTTTTTGGTGGGTTTTTTTGTTTTTTTTCTTTTGGGTTTTGTTTTGTTTCATTTTCCTCAAAAGACAGCTTTCATCAGTATATGCCATCAGCTACGTGTCCTATTAATAAAATTCTGTGCATGTAAACCTGTCTTAATGTATATTCTTGGTGCAACACTGGATCTTTTGCCTTCATGTAAAAATAACAAATGAATGTTTTGTTGATAGCATCAAGTAATTAAGCTGCCATTAAAGTACCAAGTTACGATTCTTTGGTTTTTTTTCCCACTCCCCTTTTATGAGTAATGTACACTGCTTCTGCAAAGGAACAGCTGTGTCTGCTGGGACGCATTTTCAGTGTGACTTCATATGCATTAAGGGATTTACATAATAGAGACAATTTGATCTTCAGTAGATTATAAGGCATGGAGCATCATATAGTCTTTTTTACAGCAGAAGCTAGTTAGGTTAGAATGTATTTGAAAATAGTTCTTGTAAGCTGGCCGCACAGTATGAGCTTATTTTCACATTCAGGTGTCAGATCTTTGACTTCTGTCTTACCAGCACTCCAGCTTAAAAACCAAGCTCCCCCATGTTAGCTTATAATTTTTTTATTTGAAAAGATGCATTTTGGCTTGTCTATGTCTATGAATTGCAGCCTTTGAAAACGTTTTTGATGGTCTTATTTGCATTAGAAAATGCATGTGGAAACAGCTTCAGAACTTGAGGAGTTCTAGACTATGTTTTAATTTTAATGTCTTTTATTAGGATGCAGATTTTGGGGAACCTTTTTTTGCAATGGACAGGATGATGTCAAATATGAGGAACAGTATGCTGGAAATGCAAAGAAAATTTGTAAGTTTGTTGTTTTTTGAGTTTGTTTTTTGTGTGCTTTTTTTTTTTTTTTAAATTAAAAATCGGTCTAAAATTAATTGTCATGGAGAACAGCAGCTGCTTAAAATATTACTCAAAGTCCTACCAAAAAAAGATTACTAGTCTTAAACAGGAGAAATTTAAAATTTTCCCCCCAGACTATATTGTGGTTATAATTCTTTATGCTGTCATTGATTATTTGCTAACAACAGTACTTTAAGATATGCTTGATTTTTCTAGGGCTTAGAACTGCTGTAAGTTATCTGGTCTCTGCCTGTTGCCAGAGCCAACACCTTAAGTGAAGGAGCAATTGAAAGCTTTACTGGACATTTAAAAACAAAAACCACAAAGCCTAAATGTCACCCTTCATATAGGCTTTTCTCGGATTTTATTTGCAGTGCTGCTTCTTTCTTCTTTCTCCACAGTCTTTGAAGATAATACTGATACCTGTTAAAGTGTTGCTCAGTAAATTTACTGTGTTTTTATTGACCTTGTAAAATGGCTTGTAACCATTGTTGCTCAAGACCTATTTCACCTGAACTCTTTACACACCTTATTATATACTGTATGTGGCAAGACGTATGTTACAGGTTATACGTCTTCATTACTAAACTATGGCAGGGCAAACATTCGAGAAGTTGTTTATTGCTGCCCAGGCTTTGTTACCATGTTCCCTGGCATGGGAGACCTATGACCAGACAAAGTTAGGACAAGAGTGAGGGTATATCAAATGCTGAGGTCTCTTCCCTACAGGTTGCATCTGTGGTGCCAGGAGTGAGGGTTAATTTTTCAGAGAGGTATTCTTTTCACAATGAGATAGTGTCAGAATGTAAGAAGTACCTATTATCCACAAGTTTCATTTTTTATTAATAAGAAATCTACATTGCTTGTAGGATGACCTGTCCATCCATCCAGATGCACACACATTTAGCTCCTCCTCTGTGATGACATACTCCAAAGTAGGAGATGAACCACCAAAAGTTTTCCAGGCTTCATCTCAGACACGCACAGCTCCAGGAGGTGTAAGTAGTCCTGAGATCCAGCAAAAAGGTGGTATGTAATTACCAAAATTTCATCTATGCCAAACTCCAGCTTCCTTAAGGTTCTTTTTTCCTGGAGACAGTTACTCTTATAGTTTAGAAAACCATGTGTCTTTTTAAACACTGCTCTATATTAAAGGCTTCTGAAGCAGAAGTGCAGTTTCCTTCCTTGTAATTTGTATGCTTCTAAGTATACATCTAAATAAATTGTATGTCTGTCAGACTAGAAAAACTGAGTGCCAGAACAGCTGATTCTTCAAGGCAGTCTCCAATGTCTTTCTCTTTACTACAGTTACTCCTCTTCTTGTACATTAAAATTCTGTCCAAAATGTAAGATACAAGAAGCAGCCTGTTTATGCAAAACATGGCTTCAGGTCATCCCCGTTACTCAAGTTCTTTTGAATGCTTATGTAATGCTTCAGATGAAGATGCCCTTCATTGACTTCCTTGCAGCTGTTGCACCTAATTCTGCTAAGAGATTTGAATTTGAACCCTGAAGCAAGGTTCATGAAAGACTGTATGTGAGCAGTAAAGACCGTTGAGCATGACTGGCTGTGGGATGTGTTCAAGCTCAAGCAGACACTCAGTTATCAAAAGGTTCTAAAAATATACCCATGAACACAGTGATAAGTGGTCACCTGGATTTCAAGCGAGTCAGCATGACAACCTAGTAATTAGTTGTCCCTTCATGCTGAGAATATTGGCATTGGTTATTATTTGTTCTGTTGCCAAGGCGAATGTTGAAAACTTGTCTGCACGTAGTATGTTTAGATTAGGCTTTTTTCCCCCAACAATTAATATCCAGTATGTAAGTTTCTCAGGGAGCTTTAGGAGTTCTTTTTTAATCTTCCTGTCTGTTGGCAAGAGGAACAAAGTTGATCTGTGCGTTGGTGTATTTTCAGCTAACACAGTAAATTGGAAAAGCCTGTAAAACCTAACTTTTTCAAAAGAAAGATAAAAATTCTTTGGGGGAAAAAAAAAGATTTTTTTTTAACCTTTTTTTGGTTGGAAGGACATTTACTTCCCTTTTTTGTACAGGTTAAGGAGACAAGAAAAGCACTGAAGGATTCTGAAAGTGGGCTGGAAAAAATGGCTATTGGTCATCACATTAATGATCGTGCTCATGTCATTAAAAAATCAAAGAACAGCAAGACTGGTGATGAAGAAATGAACCAAGAATTCATCAACTTGGATGAAAGTATGTCTCTTTTATGCAGTTCCCTAATGGGCTTTACACTGTTGTTTCACATACTGATTTTGAAGTTCCAGCTTGAGACATCTTAAAAAGGACTGTTTTTCAGACAGTCTGAGAGTCTGCAAATCAGGTTTCCTTAGATGATATAAATTTGGACAACTGCTGTTGCAACGGCCATTTATAATTGAAAATGTGTCGTAATGCAATTGGTATTGTTTATTTATACAGCAGCTGCTTGTATTTGAAAGTACTTTTCATAGTATTTTATGGTTTCAAACAAACTTTTAACAGAATTTTACCTTTTTCTGTGTCTTTTTTTTTTTTATTCTTCCAAATATAAGCCTATTGGCAGTAAGCTTTTAGTAGTCTTTTTCAGATCTCCTAGAAATAGCTTGAAGGCCATGTGGAGAATCATGGACCACAAGTTTAAAGAACACTGTTCAAAACCCCTAATTTTCAATACTTTATTTTTTCCCCCACCTTGTTAGCATTTATTAAAAAGTGAACTTTAACTGTTTTTTCAGATGAGGCCCAGACCTTTGATGAAGAGTGGCAGAATGAGATCATGAAGTTCAAGCCATCTAGAACTAGATACACTTTAGAAGCTCCAAAATACAGAAGTACTCATCACATACCCAAGGGAGACGGATTAAGAAGGTAAAAAGAGTTTCCTACCAGAATAAAGAAATACTAACAGCAGAATGAAAATTGAAATCTGAAGCAATCTGTTCACGTGCAAACGATATTGCTGGCAATCTGACAAAAAAGTGTGTTTTATTCCTTTTCATGGTGCCACAACAAACAGTGTAAGGCAGTATTTTGTTGCTAAGTTCTGAAGAAATTTAGTATATTTGACTTGGAAAACATCTTAATGAATTGATAGGCTAAAATGGTGTCTTCTCTATAGAACAGGCCAGTGCTCTTAGCTCAGCCATGTACAAATGTTGTAGCTGTCCACACAGTCATTGAACTAGGTGAGCTGCTTTAAGCTATAATCCTTATTGAGGGCTAGGCTGATCTCTTCCCTTGGGTAAAAGGGAAAATGTTTTCCATATAGTCGGAGACAGACACACCCCTCTTTGCAGGGTCAGATTTCAAATGAGACCTCTCCTAATCTTAAAATTGGGAAGTATGTGTAGAAATTAGGTCTTTATCAGTAAATGCAGGAGCTCCCCTGCATAAACTGCTATCTGCCAAGCTTCAGTTTTTTCCCCTCTACTATTGACAAATAGTGTCAGTGCAAGTTGTCTTGCTTTCATCAGCTGCATGCTTAGTAGAGAATGCTACAGAAGGGAGATGGTCCTCTTTGGTAAACTACACAGAGAACTTTCCCTGTGGCACCCTTTCAGTTCTAGAGGTTTATTACAGAGGCTACTTTACCTTCAGTTTCAGTTTTCAGACTAAGCTGGTTCTTCTTATCAGAGTTGTGCAAGGTGAGGAATCAATCCAACCCTATGGTGGTAACAATGGAAAGAGTTTTTGAGAAAGAATCAGATCCATGTTACAACTAAAATAACTATACCTTCACTTAAGTAACTACAAAATATGCATTCGCCCATCCCCGTATTGTATGGCGGTTGTGATTTTTGTTGGCTTTTGTTTCAGAGAGAAACCACGGGCAGTTACAGGATCCAGGGACCCCCGAGGTTCTTTGGAGAATCTCAGTGTGAAAGGAACACATGTCCCCATCAGAAACAGCAAAAAATAAATTGCTTCCATTCTCCATTTGAATGGAGTTTCTTCAGAGAAGATAACGGTGCTGCATTGCTGATGTTCGTATAAGTGTACACATATATATGACCAATCTCTGTTTTTTGTTTTAGTAAGTATTAGCGTGCCTTACTACTCTGATCTTTTGACAACTGAACGTTCTTTAAAACTTGGTAGATCCTTGGTAAAACCATCCAGTTTCAGTAAATTAAAAACATAACAATTTTCCACTTAAAAGCACTTTAATGGGTTATCACTAATTCTGTTTAAAAAAGAAAATAAAAAAAAGCTTTGATTTACAAAATTTTTCTCCTACATCTGTAACATTCTCAGGCTTCTTATTAAGCCTGCAACTATTAAGTAATGCAAGTATGTTTCCCCCACACTCTAACTTACACAGGAAGTAAATTTTCTTTTTATTTTGTGTGGCTGAAATAATTACTGATTTTCCTAGGTGATACAGCAATTTGTAGCAATTTGAATGCACTATAGCCACTATATCTACCTATCTGAATATCTGTCTTTAAAATCATACTGTGATCTTTTATAGAATCCCCAGATTTACCCTGCTTTAGCATGAAGTGAAATAGTAAATTAACAAATACTTAAATAAATTTTATCGGTTTTAGTTTTATCAGCATTCTTATGTTTATAAGCTGTGCTTGCATCTCTTCTGTGCCTAGACTGTTGGTTTTGTATTTCTGATCCTTTGTATATTTCCTTTGGAGGTGGCCCATTATTTTTAATTCTTGAAGATTCTCTGTAGTAGCTTTTAATTATCCTGTAATAATACTGCTGTGGCCTAAAACACAGCTGTAACTACTGCTTATAGACCAGAAAAATACGTGTGAGAAACTGGTTGAGCTGGCAGTAAGTTTAACTGGATAATGAATGATTACACTATTTCTTCTCTCCTGAAAAGCTAAAAAAGCCCTGAATACTGGAAACCATTTCCCCTCAGCTGAGATGAAACATGCTTGTATTCTTGTGTGTCCTGTTTTAGCAAATGTAGGATGATCTTAAATCTAACGCTTCATCTCATGCTGGTATTGTTTGGTTAAAGAGTCTAATGTTCTAGAAAAAAGCCAAATCTGTGACTGAGGACAGGTCTTTGCATCACAGATGTTGAGTTCATGTGCTGTTTTGTCACACAGAATTGATCCCCATGCTGTATCACAGATAATTTCTGTAGATTATAATGTTATAGCATCAGCATATATTTCAGGGCTAAAACATTATAGCCTTAAAAAGGCACTATTTGTATGATAAAAGAAAATAGATTTTGTAAGTTAATCTTTCTTTGGCCAAAAAACAAATGGCCTCTAAATCATATTTAATCTTTCTGCAGATTATGTGGATTATTTAATTCTATGCTTATTAATGTGCAGATAATCAAAAATACTTCTATTGAACTCTGCCAAGGGCAAGACAGTTGTTTATTTGCTTGTTTAATGCAATAGTCTCTTCCTATTATAAAAGCAAACACTAGTGACAATAAATCTATGTTGTTGAACTACTCCACATGCGGGCAAGGTAAGAGGGTGGTAAGGAGAGAGTAGCAACTCCTGATGGAAGGATGAGCTGGAACTGTGTCACACCTGCCAGAACCCTGACTCTTTTACTCTCCTTCAAAAGTAAGGGTACACCTCTATGGCCTGATCTTCTGTACACTGAAGACAACATTGATTTTGCAATTAATGTCATTGAGAATATAAGTTACTGTTGTAACTTCAGAAGAAATCTTTGGTTTGGGAGCTGCTGCTATTTAACAGAAAAAGAGTATTCATCTTGCAAGTTACATATTTTTTTTTCTATGCTTCACTGAGATTAAAAAAAACCAACCCCATGCACATACATATAATCAACAAAACAAGTACATACTTCGGTTTTAAAATTATAGTGGAAGGAGGCTGATACTCATTACAGGTTACTTTGTTACACAAGCCAGTGTTCTAAAATGTAATGCAAAAGAAGCTGTTCTACATAGAAACATCAAAAACTGTAATTCTTTAATAAAATTATTTATTTATGGTTGTTGTTTAGTCTACTCTACACCACAATGCTGACTAGTGCGTTTTTTTATTTTGGCCTGCTCAAGAGCATTCTTATATATGACACCAGTAACAACACAATGAGGGGAAGTGTGCTGCTCTGTTCCCAGAGGGAAAAGGTACATTTACCACACAAAAAGCACAGTGCTAGGAGGAAACAGATGGGGGGAGCATTTGTGTGGAGGGTGGCCAGGCTGGGTCTCTGCTTCAGACCTGCTGCTGGAGTGGTCTCTGGTGTGAAAGACCAGCTGTGCTTGGTGTAATCCTCAGCACTGGGCATTTACTTTTTTGTAGTTTAGAATATAGGTGCATGAATCTCAGCATGCCATCCATTCTAACTGCCACCATAGACATGCTCTTACCTGATTCTAAATGAGAATTTCCTCTATTACTGTGGTATTTACTAGAGAGAGGCCATGCAGAGGACACTTGGGGTATCTGTAATGCTGACTTAATTGAAATTTGGCTATTGTAATGCAATGGTCACGATGTTACAAGCTGGTACCTGGGCTCCAGCCTCCATCCTTCTGTCAAGAGTGTATTTTCCTTTCTCGTGCAGTGCTGCCACACAGCTGTTCTGAGGAGGATTCAGCTCTTGATGTGTCTCTAATTGGTGACACCTGTGATGGGGAACCCTGTGCTCAGTACTTCCCTGCATCATGTTGATTTTGTTTGGTGGAGTCAGCTAACCTTAATCTGCAGTTACAGCACTGCTCTGATGACTGTGTCTTCAAATATCGCCTTCGGTGAGCTTCAGTAGCTTAAACTCTAATCCCTGTGTCCAGGTCGTTAATTAAAGTAGTGACTCGGGTCAGTGACAAGAAATCATCAGGGCCCGGCCCAGCAGGAGTCTCCTCTACCCATTCCCCCCACTGCCGCCAGTCGTTCTCACGATATCCGGTCTCGGCTGCCGATTCCCGCAGTCTCTGCCCCCTCGGCGTTAGCTGGGTCAGCTCCGCATGCGCGGAGCCCCGGAAGCGGTGTGGGCCGACTTCGGCGGCGGACGGGAGTCATGCTGCGGGCGCTGGGGACGGGCCTGGCGCGGGGGCACCTGAAAAAGCAGCAACGACGGCGGCGGCAGCAGGTACTGGCCGCGGCCATTTCGTGAAGGGCGGCAGCTGTAGCGGCGCGGGCCGGGCTGGGGCGGAACAGTACGGTCGCCCTGCGGAGGAGGCCAGGGGACGCGGCACCTTGAGGCCTGGCGAAGCCTCCGAGGGCCGAGCCCGCCCGCGGGCTTGGGGACGAGGAGACTGTGAGAGGCCGGACACGGATGTCGGTGGCCGGCCGCACCGGCCTCCCCTGTTACCGCTGCGGTGGGAGAGGAGCTGAGGTGAAGGGGTGGTGACAGGGAGAAGACAGACCTGTTCGAAAGCACCATATCAGCCGCAGGGAAACGTGAGTTCGTCAGAGAAGTCGGTCAGAGGAACAGGAGGAGAAACAGAGAAGTCGAGAATATAGTGGGATTGAAACACGGGACTCAGCGTGGAGGGGTCACCTGGCTTCTTCGAGTGTGGTGTGGAACTTAGAGGTGGCCCTGTGGGAGCCTGGAAAAGCTGTTTTGCTCCAAATGACTCATTGATCGTAGATTGACCAGAAGCCATAGAAAGGCAGTGTTGACGCAGTGGTCTGCGTTCGATCTACGCCTAGCTAAATCAGCAATATTCTCTTGCCTTTCAGTCTCTCCTGAACTCCTGTAGGCACTGTTCTTCAGGATTCCTTCCCAATGAGAGGATCCGGAACATTGGGATCTCAGCCCACATCGACTCAGGGAAGACGACATTAACGGAGAGAATTCTTTTCTATACAGGCAGGATTGCACAGATGCATGAGGTCAGTTTTCAGAGGACTTCAGAGACACTCTGCTTGGGCCCAGTGTGCTGGGTGGTGGTGTGGTGTTTCTCTGACTCGTTTGTTAGCACGGTGTGAGGGAGCTATGCTTGGTGGACCTTTTGAGGCTCTTCTGGCCAAGCTGAGAATGAATCCTAAAACTCTGCTGGTTTCTCTGATACCCCTTTAAAAATAACAGGAGGGCAAGGGGATAAAAAAAAAATCCCTCCTTTACTGCCGCATCCTCCCACTTTCAGAGTACTTCAAAATTTATTTCAAGACTTTCTACTCCTTTACCATCTCCATGGTAATTAAATGATTGAAGATATGTGTTTCTTTTGATATAGCCAAAGATGGCCGTGAGAAACAATGCATAGTGAGGTAATTTTTAGCTTCAGGTATGTTGTCATGTTAAATTCACAGTAAAGTATAATTTCTCACAGACTCCTGATTAGTTGATTAGTTTTTTCAGGAATAAACCTCATAAGAGGTAAATACATTAAAGTTGCAGGTGAAGCTGAAAAAAAAGACTTGCTTGTAGTTCAAGAACTGCTGGCACATCTGCTTTTCTTCACTGTGTGAAAAATGATAGTATAGAAAGCATCACTCTTGCATGTGCAAAATTATTGGTAAACTCTTGGACTGAATTTCCCCTACCCCTTTTTTTAGTATTTTATTTTTATTATTATTCCTTAAGGTGAAAGGTAAGGATGGAGTTGGAGCTGTCATGGACTCAATGGAGCTAGAGCGACAGCGTGGAATCACAATTCAATCTGCAGCAACATACACCATGTGGAAAGACATCAACATCAACATCATAGACACACCAGGTAAGGGCAGTTCTGAACATGTCAGGATTGCTCTTCCTTCATGTATGCATAGAACATGGTGCTGTCTTTGTGGTCAGTAGTCGCTCAAGCTGAGCTAATGTGACTCTTTCTGTACAACTGCAGAATGATTCTGTTGGCTGTTGCTCTTTTCTGCTTGTATGAGAAAACAATTTCTCATTATCTTTTCTCATCTGTGAATAATGGGTAATCTTTATTATTCAGGGCATGTGGACTTCACAATTGAAGTGGAGAGATCTTTGCGAGTTCTTGATGGAGCTATTCTGGTTCTCTGTGCTGTTGGGGGAGTTCAGTGCCAGACAATAACAGTGAACAGGCAAATGAAACGTTACAATGTGCCATTTTTAACATTCATCAACAAACTGGACAGACAAGGCTCTAGTCCAGCCAGAGCAGTACAACAGTTGAGGTATTTATCATTTAAAATCATTTGTGAAATAAATCTGAAGTATTCACATAGCAGGTTAAGGAAGAATATTGAAAAGGGTATTTTTAAATCTGTAGTTGCCATCTAGAGGGTAATACCTGATTTGAGATGAAATCTTAATCTGACCTGTAAAATACCTCAATTTTCTCAAGAAAAACGAATGTTAATGTCAGCCTGAGCTTGCAGTGACCAAAATTTGGGGGCTTGATATTTATTATTTTGATAGAACTATACTTGGAACCACTTTGAAAATGGCTTTTTAATTTTTTCCTAGATCCTGTTAGCAAATGTACTGCAGCTTACAGCAGGGAGATGACATAGGGTCGGATGGTTTCTTGTTCAGATAACAGAAGTCCTGCTTGCTTCTTACCTGCAGTCTCTCTGTGCCTAATTTGATCCGTGAGATCAAATGATCAAATAAGATAGGTGCATTAATATGTATTAAGGAAGAAGCAACTCCCATAAATCAAGTAATTTGTCTGAAACCAGTTTGCATGGCCTTCTTTCCCATGAAAGTCACTTGGTATATCTGTTAAGATATAGAAGGCTGGCTGTCACTCAGGTTAAAATGCAACTGGGCATTTTTCATCAGTTTTGGTAGATTTTTTGGCACTGTCCAAAGGAGAAAAGAGAGTGATTTTGTAGGAGCGATATGTTGTTCAAAGACCATCTGGAGCGCATATATAGAAATGACTTTTTTTTTTCTTTTCCCTTGGACTAATTTATATGTGTTCATTTTTTCAGATCCAAGTTAAAACACAATGCAGCTTTTGTTCAGATTCCAATTGGGCTGGAGGGAAACTTTAAAGGAATTATAGATCTCATTGAAGAAAAAGCTGTATATTTTGATGGTGAGCTTGGGTAAGTTTTGAAACTTGCGTATTTCTTAGCTAGAGCTAGCATTTTTTGCAACTACTTACCATTTCTTTTCAGAGATGAAAAAGCCTACTCTTTGGGAAGTTAGGGATGTGGCTTGTGGTAGTGCTGAGATACTGCCTTTCAGCTCTCCAGGTTGCAGCAAAATGATTCTGCAGGGTCGGGTTTATTCTGCAGGGTTGGGTTTAGTGATGGGCAGTGGTGGCATGAATTGTGTGCTAACTGAAGTAGTGTGAAGGGGTGGTAGCCACACTTGCCAGCCTGAGAAATAGCAGACTTGCTTTATAACGGGAACTGATAACACGGGTTTGGTCTGAGCTTTCTGGGGTGAAGATAAGATGTGGGTGAGGTTGTTGAACAGGTTACCCTGCTTCCTTGCAAACTCCTACTATGAGCGGGAAGAAACCTTTGATTAACATGTTGATATTCTTACGTGATTTCCTACCCCTCCCCTAATATCCATGTCAAGAATGAATTTTCTTGGTCAGGCAGGTCATCACAATGATTAGTGATTGAAAGGTTGATTCATGCGGTATTCCTTTAAAGTGGTTACGTTATTTATGTGTGTGTAGCCAGAATCTTCGGTATGATGAAATTCCAGCTGAATTTAGAGCTGAGGCTGCAGAGAGACGTCGGGAATTGATTGAATGTGTTGCTAACTCAGATGATCAACTTGGGGAGCTGTTTTTGGAAGAGAAGATTCCTACACCTGCTGAGTTAAAGGTAACTTTATTGTGGTGGCTCTTCCTGTAGCACTGTTACCTCACTGTTTTCTGTCCCTATCCTCTTCCCTTTCTCATCCCCCAGTAAAAAAGTTCTTGGAAGTCTTGAAGAAATTATTTTTGCTTGAGTTCTCTGGTGTGAGTGTCACCTGCCACGGGTGGACACCCGCTTCACTCCCTGTTGAGGGCTCATTCCAGATTTATTTCTTGATTTTTCACTGGGAAGTCTGAGCTGGTGTGTGCCCTTCAGGAACCAGCAAATGGCTCAAAGATAGGGCTAGTAATTTTGTCATTCTGTTGCCTTCCTGTTTTACAGCTTGATGGTTTTGACTTGCTTTGTGTCCCACACCAGGTCAGTTGTTGAGATGCTGTAAGTTGTCTTTTTGCCTAGGAAATCCTGCCTTGTTTTGTATTTGCATTGATTACATTCATCTTAAGTGAAGAAAGCAGTACATTAGAAGGAAACTGGAATGATCTGAGTTAGAAATGCTGGAGGAAATAAATCTAGGACAAAATACAATTTTCAAAAAAGGAAAGTTACATTTCTTCTAAGTGGGGGGAAATTAAAACATGTTTAATTTTATTAAATACTTCAGATATGAAGTGGCAGACATGCCAACAAAAAGGGATGCTCACAGAGGTAATAACATTATTTTCCAAATATCAGATTGCTGTAGACTGAAAGTTACTTGTTCTTGTGACAGTTTGATGTCACTGTTTCCTCAAGAGGATGTCCATGTAGTAAAAGGTGGCAGAGAGGCCTAGGAAGGTCAGCTGTGGTTACAGAGGCTTTGTGGAAGTCCTGCCACTGTTCAGTCCCGGATGAGATCTGTTATTTGGTTCCAGGGAGGCTGAACAGCAGACTAACGTGTGTTCCTTTGCTTAGGCTGTTCTGTGTCAGACTTGGCAATCTGCACATACTGTTGCAGATCATTATGTGTGATGGCATGTGATGGCAGCATCTTCTTTAGGGATTATCGTTGACTAATGATACCTCTTGAGCTACTGCAGTATTAGCTTTAGGCAGGACAGGTGCAAAGCTTGGCTATCCCAGCATGAGCGTAAGAGAGCCTGTGCTGCATGTGGACCTGCTTCTGCTGAGCTGTGAGCATAAAGTTAACCTGAGGACATGTACCCTTAGAGAAGAAGTGCTAAGCTGGTTTGCATTCACTGCTCAGCCCCATGGGGTGGATATGTAACTCAGGACAATGACCTGTGGCTGCTGACATGCAGCAGTCTGCTGGGCTTTGTGCCTTGGCACACCATAGTGCAGGGGAACCGTACCAAAGGCTGGATCTAAACATGGTTGGTTTTGACTCTTCATGCTCCCTTGGTGTGGGGATTTGTGTGATGCAGCTTGCTGTTTGCCACCACTTCTTGCTAGTGTTGGAAGTTAAGCAGTAGTCTTCTAGTGCCCGCTGTTAATAGTTATTAGTCAAAAATTGAAACTGCTGCAGGAAAGCAGTTGCTGTTGTGATTAAATGAAAAAGTGAGGTCTGAAGAGCCTTGTAGGCAGATGGCTTTTTCTAAGAGAGCTGCTGTTGGAGATAGAACAGCTTGTCTTTGAGCAGTGATGTTGCACGGAGTCTCCCTGGGGCCTGGAGCCTGCCTGACATGGCACTTTCCACCTCCTTTTGCTTTTCTTTGCCTGCTGCTGAGAGCTAAAGAAGACAAGCTGAATTGAGACATAAACATTATAAGTGTGAGCTGTTTCTCTGAGTGGAGCCTCCTAGGCCAGCTGAGTTTGAGTCAGATGTGATCACTGAGGTTGCTACTTTAAAAAATAGCTTTGAAATGTAAGTCCTCTTCTAAATATCTGGCTTGTTAGCAGTGCCTGATTGCCTCTGTGGTTGTCCTTTCCCTGTTGGGGTTTGCAGTGCTTGCTTGCCTGGAAGTTGCCTGCTCTCTGTATATAGAGGACTGTCAGACCCTCAAAGCTGATGGGTATTGCAAGTCCTCTAAGGTTTGGTTATCTGAATCTTTCTGACCTCTGAATTTTGATTTCTTTTTAACTTTGCTACAAACCTCGGGTTTGGAGGTGTTTTGGTTGGGGTTATTTTTTAATTGATTTGGCTGACCTGGTGATTAAAGTCTCAGGAAGAATATGTAGGAATCTGTGTATCCCAACTTGGCTTGAGACAAAAGCACAAGGTTTTTTGTTTTTCTTTGAAGTACCAAGAAAACATATCTCTTACTGATAATCAGACATTTAGTTAGTCCATTAATTAAATGTTACTTTATGAAGCCTGAGCTGTTCCTGTTACGAAGCAGCTCTTCTCTACTTCGATAAAGACAGAAATGTAATAGCAGTTCAAGAGACCTGTAAGGATCTCTTCACCCGGCAGAGGGAGTGGTACTGGTATGAATACACTGTATTGCTGTAGGAGGTGAGAGATTTTTAGCAAGAACCTGTTTTTAATAGCTCCTGCTGGAGAGGAAATCTGTTAGCAAGACAAATTTGTCTATTCAGCATGTCTCTGCTTCTCAGTTCTGAAAGCCAATTAATTATAGCTCTAATGGCTGTAGTATTGCAGATGCAGGTTAATTTGTACTAATATGTCCCTGAAGATGGATTTTCTTTCAGTGGCCAGCAGCCAAGTTTCCATTGAAAATATCTTTTTATGGAAATGATGCTAAGTATCACTCCTGGATATCACAGTCATAGCATATGATGTTTGCTGAAGATCAGCTGCTTAAGCATCACCTAATTTTCTGCTCTCCATAATGCTGCACTTAAGGAACTGGTATGCACCAGGTACACAGTGGGGCACTCAGTGACTATAATCTTTATGTGAAAATAAAATTACTTTTTTCCCCGAGGTAATTGTTGATGAGGACAACTGCAGTCACATTGCTTTGAAAACCTGCAGCCTAATAAAAACACTGGGCCTCAGCACAGCCATATTTCCAATGCTCTAGAGAACAGACATGGGCAAGATGAGCAGAATTGATGATGTAGGATTTTTACCTTGTATTATTTTTGTGAAGTCATTACCTCAACAAATTTAAGGAACCACTGTTCTCTCTGTTAATTATGAAGATAGCTTAGCCATCTGTCTTTGGGTACTTTAAATAACTCCCAGGTTAGATGATGTGGTTAACTTGCCCTATCAAGGAGAATTTATTTCTTTTAGCTTATCAAAGATGATAGGAGCTGCTTTTGGTTAGAGTGGGGGCCTCGCTAAGCACAGGAAGATGGCATCCTCTAGTGGCAGGGAGAGGTGGGACAGAAATGGCAATCTCCGTTTCAGTAATTAATTCAGTGGTGAGGCAAATAGCTTCTGTCCACCTTTATGGAAGACATCTACAATCACTGTTACGGAAGCTGTTGGTTCTCAGTTATACTTTACAGCATCGTGTACTGCTTTGGTGAGAGGTGCTGAATAACCATGAGATTACCATGCAGTTTATCTTGCTCAGTTTGCCAAGATGTCCTGGAAAGATTCCCAAGACACTTGGTGCAACTTCAGCAGGTCTGTAGATGAATGTGAAGAGGTTCTTCAGTTAATGCTTTTAAAACATCCTTCATAAAAAAGTGATGATTCATTCAGCATGGCACTAACCCAAATATCGCTTCCCTACCTAATTGTCTGTTTCAGAAGAGTTTTCCATAATTTAAAGAACTATGGAGATACTGAAGCATCTCCTTTTACTTTCACAAATTCAAACATGTATTGTTTCCTAACATTAACTAGACAGGGGGAATGAGGCATCCAAAACAGAAATAAGGAACCCTGACTTTACCAGCAGAGAATCAGTACTGAGTATTTGGAGGTTATCCTGGTATTTATCTTAGGCATTTTCATTTTTAAATTGGATTTAAGATGAAGGAAAAAGAAAATCTCAGAGAATTCTTTGGAATTCTGGTGAGCAAGTTTTATGGGAAGTACTGTGTAGGGGTTGTACAGGAGACTCTGTGGGAGTGGGCACTTTACTCCAGGAGTAGAGATGACCAGCAAAAAGACCATCTGACTACTGCTTGGTTTGGTACTGCATCAGACTTCTGAAGTTGTTGCAGGAGGAGAGTAATGCACTGGTATTTTCCAGCTTGCAATCAGAAGAGCAACACTGAAGAAGTCCTTTACCCCAGTACTTGTGGGAAGTGCTTTAAAGAACAAAGGAGTACAGCCATTGCTGGACGCCGTCCTGGAGTACCTCCCCAATCCTTCAGAGGTTGAGAACTATGCTATCCTTAACAAGCAGTAAGTATAGTGGCAAGCGTATGGAGGGGTCTTGCAGTTTGGCTTCAAAGCAGTGTAATATGTAGCAGGAAATATTAAAATCCATGATCATTTCCCATTTGTATTAAGTAATGCCACCATAATTTTGCACGAACTGCCAAAACTAAGGAAGCTCATCTTTCATTTGATGGTTTATGCTGGTATTTTTAACATGTTAGTTGTTAAATTTGAAAAATTATTATCTGATTAGGTAATTAGAAATTAATGGCAACCGTTAAACTTGTGCTTACAGTAGAGGAGACAGCACATATGAAATGCGTAAAGAGCATTTTATTCTTTGGATGTGTTAGTTGAAGTAGACGTACCTTTGCAATTAAATAGCATGAAACCCAACATTTGAGCCAGTAAATTGCCCTTAACATTTCAGTCGCAGCTTAGAGGCAGCCATCAGGTCTTCATAATGTGCTCAAATTGTTCAGACAATATAATCATAGCTGAACAGAAATGGTGCTATAAATACAGTTTATGACTACTCCCTGCTGCTGTGTCTCTCACTGCCCCTAATGTCTGCCTGCTAAAATAGACTAAACTTCACATGTGGTGCATTGTCAGGAGAGATACTGCAGTGTCTCTTTCTTCACTCTAAAACCAGACTTGCTAATGAGTTGTGTCTGAGTGTATGATTAATTGCTTTCAGGGCAAAGTAGCTGGATGATACGAAGGACTAGTGAAACTTGTCATAGTTTTGTCCTCCTTTTGGGGATCTGCTGCAGTTTCTCTGAGATGCTTTCTGAGCATATGGGAGCTGCATATGGAAGCTACATATGTCAGCATCTTTAAGCCTCTTTTATAAACCTGTGGAACTGAAGGCCATTGGGACTTGCTGGGATAGGGCTTATGTTTAGAGGACACTGCTATGTTTGCTTCATAATGTAAACTCTCTCTTCATCCCTGTTTTTAAGGGATTCTGAGGACAAAACCAAGTTCCTCTTGAACTCTGCTCGAGACGATTCTCAACCTTTTATAGGCCTTGCTTTTAAACTGGAGGTAAGCTGTTATCATTTTTCCTCCTAATGCAGCAAACCCGGTAGAGAAGCAAAGCATTTCCTGCAAGAGTTGATGTATGCAAGTTCTACTTGCAGCAAGCTGCTGATGGCTTGTTATTAATGCCTTTCATTTTAGGGGAAAAGCACACATTTAAAGCTTTGTTTTTTCAGTGTGTCTGTTTGTGCATTTGATGGCTTTTTCACTTGGCTGCTGTGTATATAGTAGAGCTAAACCGAAAGCTGCTGGAGAATGGATGTCCAGAGCATTACCTAGCTGATTTATTCAGTTGCTTGCAAGTTTTCCATGCTACCAGGATCTGAGCTCTGTGGAGTGAAAGTTGTAATCGCGTTGTGCTGACCTTGAAGGAGAAAGGAAGGTATTCAGATTCATTATTGGTGATTTCAGTAGAAAACAAAATGAGTCCAAAAAGATGGTACTAGCAAAATTTGTGGGAAAAAAAAAATAAATCAGCTTATATTTACATTAAATTTTAGTTCTTTTTAAAAACTGGTTTCAGGCATAAATTTCACTAATGTGTCAAGCACCGACAATTTAGAAATTTTAAAATGGATTATGTCCCTCAAGTATTTCGTGATTTTCTTAGTTAAAATCTGAAAATCTGGGGATTTTGTGGGCTTATTTCAAATACTTTCAGAGAAAATTCCTGGTTTTGTTTGAAGTTGAAAACAATGGAATGCAAGAGAGTCAGAGGGGAAAAAGTACACAGTTTTAACCAAACAAGTTGTTTGATACCTAGGTAGTAGCAGTTCAGATTTCATATGGACAGGGCTGGCCAGATTGGTAGGTAGTATACGCCTCTGCTGGGAAGGTCTAGGAGTGGCAAAGTTGGTGAAGTAAAGAAAATTGCCAGGAGATGCCAAGTTCCATTCCAGAGGTAAGGGAAAGCTGAGACTATGTCAAAAAAAGTTTCATTTACATATCTAGTATGTAAATTCAAAACAGAAACATTTAGTCAGTCAGCGCAGATGATGCTTTGAATAGTAGTAGTTTTGTCTCCCAGAATGATTATATCTCACTTCTAATGAATTTTTATTCCAGGCTGGACGTTTTGGGCAGTTAACCTATATTCGAGCTTATCAGGGGATGCTGAAGAAATCTGATTATATATATAACACTAGGACTGGGAAGAGAGTGCGTGTACAGAGACTTGTCCGTATGCATTCAGACAACATGGAGGTGAGAGTGAGAGGTACAATCCACATGGGTTGCCTTTTGACCTGCTCTCACCAAACGAGCTGCTTGCCTTTCAGCTATTTCTGAACGGTGTGATATGTGAGAGTTCTGCTATTGTTGTTAACTCATACTTGCCTCTAGCACTTAATAGAGCTCTGCAAGAAACTGGAATGATCTCCAGTGTATTAATTCCACTGAAGTGGAAGAATCTTTGCCCAAGAAGCATCATCATATGGCTTTGAGGTGTTAGGTAAAGAAAGCCAGCTGTGGTATTATCCTCATACTCCATATTTTTTGGGAGAGGGGAAATAGGGTTGGCAAAATACATGCAAAAGTTTTCTCCCACATGATTACTGAATTCAATTCTGAAACTAAAACAGCTGCAAATACCAGTCTTTCCTGTTTAGGATTCCTGAACTCTATAGGTGGATCAGGACTGCCTGATGAAACATAGTATGTTGCTTGCTTCACATCCTTAAACTAGAATAAGTTAGCATCCAAGCTGAGGTCTCCTTTTTGTGCTTCGAATAAAGAGAGAGAAGATTTACAGAGTATTTTATCAAACCTTCAATTTTCAAACAAGCTTAACTTCAGGCTTTTTAACACATTATTTATTTATCTTCTTGAAACCAGATGTAGGTTGTATGATGCCTTTCAGTGTTATCTAAATAGTAAACTTATCTTTCTTAAGGATGTAAATGAAGTTTATGCAGGAGACATATGTGCGCTGTTTGGAATAGACTGCGCTAGTGGGGATACATTCACTGATAAAACCAGTACTGACATTTCCATGGTGAGTAGACCTTTTCTTCTGTATGCCTCATGCATTGTAATCTGCCAGGATTTTGTCATATGTTTGTAAACATTTGTTCAGTTTAAATATTTTCTGATGTATATACAACCACAAATACTTCTTATGACTATTTGTTATACCTCATGGACCCTGAGTATATGGAAGTATGTTATGGGCAGGAGAGATACGCACCTGTTTACTATGCTTGAAATCAGATATTATTTCAGTGTTAGCAAACTGTTAGAAGTGGATGCTGTTACTCAAAAGTATTAAACTATGTATTTGTATGTGTATTTAAATACACCAGTTTGGATTGGGGTTTTTTTATTTATATATATTTACAAAATCTCACAGGAAGCAGACTTCTCACCAGTGTGAAATCCAGTACATCTGGGAAATGGTGTTGGAAATACTGTGGCTGGCAGTACAGCATGCATTATGTTGTAGCCTTGTAGTAATCCTCAGGAGAGTTACATAATTTTGTTACACTATGATAATTAGATACAGGGTAGATAAGTAAAACAGCCATCCCTGTTTGTAAGCATAGGTTCTTCTGACCAACCTCTTCAGGAGAAATTACATCAGCAAGTGTAGTGTAACTCAGTTGTATGATCTCTTCCTTTACGGCCATTGCAGGAATCAATCCACATCCCTGATCCTGTCATTTCAGTAGCTATGAAGCCTTCCAACAAGGTAAGAGGAGCCTGTGAATCAACCTTCTCACTGAGTTGCCTTCCTTTGCTCCTTCTATAATTTTATGCAGGTTAGCAGTTAAATACGGAACTGCAGACTAAAATGAGCAGTGTTTTCAAATGTTTTGTCTGAAGTACTTAAGAATATATCATACAGATAACACAGCATGTGACTGCATTAGATGGTATCACTTAATCATAAAGAAGATGCATGTGTTTGACCTGTGTAAACATGGCCTCAAAGTAGCTAGAAGGATAAATACAATTATAAATTTGTGGCTGTGTTTTGGAAAATAACCTCATGAGAGTTAGAGTGCTAAGCAGTTAATAGGAAAAATTTCAGGCCTTTTTGTTGTGCAACTTCTGGATATTGAGTTAATGTTTTCTTGTGTGTGTAATTGTTTTTCAGAATGACTTTGATAAATTTTCAAAAGGCCTGAGCCGCTTTACAAAGGAAGATCCCACTTTCAGAACCCATTTTGATGATGAGGGCAAAGAGACCATTGTTTCTGGAATGGGGGAACTGCACTTGGAAATCTATGCCCAGGTAATACAGAAAGCAGATTCTATGGATTCTACTTTTGCTGGTTTTCCAATCAAGAATTCTCCTTCCTTTCTGGCTGCGACCAGAATCTATCTGCAGATGGCCTAATCAATGCCAGTCTTTATGCCCGATTTTGTAATTTGGTGCTTAAGCACACATCAAGTTTACAAGATGTCTGGAGGTGTACAACTCCATTTGCTTTAGTGTAATCAGGGTTATTGTGTGACAGCTATTTTGAGATCTTCCCAGCAGAAAGCACTAATTAATGTGAACAATGCTAGCTGCTTAGGGAAGAGTTTAACTTCTTAGTCAACTTTTGAAGATTCCTCCTCTCCAGTGGTTCTATTTTGAAGGCTTGTAAACTATTTCAGTGAAACTTATACCTGGAATATTTCTACTCTTTGGTTCAAATCCATAAAAAATGTATTAAGCACTATGCTTTGCTTTAGCAGCCTTTGCTTATAATTAATTTTATTGTTGGCAGTTTCCTGCAGGAGAAATACTCTGTTTCTGTGGTTTTAAATGTATCATTCCATAATAAGAAATTATGCAGGCAGGAGGGAATAGTTAGTGATTTATTTGTTTCTTTCAAGTTGATATTTGTATTTTAGTCTAACACAATAGATGTATCTGAAATGTTGACAGAATGAATTAAAAATGGATCTTGTCTTAAAAAACTTAAATTTGAGTAAAGTAACTAATGCTGTTCCCTTTTCCTGTATCTAAAGCTATAGGCCCTAAACAAGGTTGACTGCAAAATGAGTGTTATTAATTTGTGATGTTAAAAAAAAACAAAACAAAACACCCAAGACCCCAAAAATCAATCTAACCCCAAACCTAAAAACCTTGTTAACCCTGATTAAGTTTGTCATGTCAGAAAGATCTGTCAGTAAAATGATTTCCAATAAATTGTTCCAACTGAACAATTATGTATTTCATTTTCCCCTGCAGCGAATGGAAAGGGAATATGGTTGCCCCTGTACCATGGGAAAGCCAAAAGTTGCCTTTAGGGAGAACATCTCTGCCCCTGTGCCGTAAGTATTCTTTCTGGTAACACAGCTTTTTTAAATATATTTTGATGCAGACTTTGATAATTTAGCAGGGAAATTGCCTTTGAATTATCAGATCAAAGCACAATGTAGAGAAAAAGTTTAGCTGAGGAAGAAGTCAAAGTCCTTAACTTCTTCGTACCTTGGTTGTGTATGGACCATCATCAACTTATCTGGCCTCCCTTCAAATGCTTATTGTAGCATTTGAGCTTCTTCCATTGCGGTATCAGGTGGTCCATTATTCCAATGCATGTTTCAGCTGACGGCTCTCCCGTGTCACTTGAACACCATGCTGTGGGTGCCAGAGAACTGTCATTTGCCAGGGAATGATCTCCTGTGGGTAGAAAATAACACTGTAGAAAGTGATAAGATACTTTCTTTGGGTGATAACCAAGCAGGAATTGACTGCTGCAATACAGCCATACCTGGGCTGATTATAAGTAGTTGATCAAGCAACAGCACAGGGTAGGCACTGTAACACACAGTCTTGCGACCTGTCTAAATATCTGAAGGTCTCCTGCAAGTTTTATTTCAGCCTGTATTGTGCTCCATGCTGCTGCAACTACATTTTTCTTTCATCTCAGCAAGTTTTGCAGCTTGAGCATGTCTATGTTGGATTTCCCCTGTTACTGTTAGTGCTGTTGCTATTTTGGGACACTTGCCCTTCACTGAACAGAGCACAATGAAAAACCTGTGCTTTTGTTCTGCAATGAGTTAGCTACTGCTTCTCTGGAATTTTTCTTCATAGAAAATTTAGGAACTAAAAGCGCTATAGGTACTTTGATTGAGAATGTAGTGGGGTAGGAAGCAGTGGAGCTGTAAGTGGGAGCGAGATCTCTGATTATTATCAGTGGATGATTTACTACAGGAGGTTGCACAACTGGGAACTTCTTTTCCAAGTTTTCTGTATTTTTCTTATGAAAACACTTGCTCAGATCTCAAAATTATGATGGAGAATAGCATACAATGTAAATACTGTTCTGGGAACCAAAGTGTATGCTGCTTTCTTCCATGAACTGCTGAGTTAGATGATGCCTCTCTATACTGATTCAGCACTGCTGTCCTCCAGCATAGAAGTGCTCTGTAGCTCCAGCTGGAATGCAGCTAAGCAGTCCCGGATGCAGGCAGCTGCTGCTTCCCTTTATCTCAGGCCAGTTTGGCAATAGTACCTCCCAGGAGGAGAGAGCTATAAATGATCAGTATATTGAACTTCTGGCATTCCCAAGAAGGCCCAGAAATAGCTGAAAATTACTGTCTGCTGCCAAAAAAAAATGTCGTTTTAGAAATTAAGACTTTACCTGGGACACCATTTCATGAAGTAGAATCATGTAATCAAATTCAAGATACTCATCACTTCTTTCCTGGAAAGACAAGATGAAAAGGGCTGAATGAGGGGCTTCCCTTTGCCTTAAAAAAAGTGACTCAATTCTCTTTGAAATACATCAGAGAATTTTTATGATAACCAAATGAAACAAATAAATCAAATAGAGCTTAGTCACTATAACAGAACAAAAAGATACTGTTTTTTATTTCTGTGATCTCAGAAATTGCACTGGAGAGACTGAATGTGGAACCTGTGCTAATTCCTCCCTTAAGGAAGCTAGATTTATCTCAACTTCAGGAACTCATTTGGGAAGGCAACACCTGATTCTACAAGGTGTCAATTTAACCCAAATAATCCTAAATAAAATTGTCAATAGAATAAGACTTGGAACACACTCCAGGAGCTTTATAAGTTATCAGTGATTTCATGAGCAATAGTGCATACACTGGCCATTGGAACATACTCTTTATGTATCTATTCTTCACGGAAAAGAAAAGGAACAAAATTATTGAAGAGAAATGGCAGCTGGTTTAGTTTAATGTTCTTATGACTGTCTTACCATTAAATTCATCTGGTTTGTTAAAGAGGGTTTTTTAATCTTGCTCATGCACAGCCCTGCAACATCTGTGAATTGCTTTAAGATAGTCATCACAGGGAGCAAAACCTTAATAAACAGTGCTCCCAGAATGAGTTTCTGCATTTCTTTCATCCCCAGAATTTCATGGGAATTCACTGGCTGTTCTGAGTGGCAGAACATTTGGGCTCTAAAAGTCTGTTCTGAAGAATCCTGATCTACTGTGTTTTCTTAATATGAAACCCTGCTTCTTTACCCTAGCTTACATACTAAATTTCCTTGAACTTCAAGTTGACCATCCCTTATTCTTAACTCATGGTGTATGTTCTCCAAATAGAGAAGAATGGGGAGAATCTACCATTAAATTCTATTAATTTAAAAACAAACCCCAAGGCTGCTCTGACAATAGCTTTTCTGAAAGCTAGTTGCATTATTAGTTAAGCCTGTTCCAGGCAAGATGTTTCCAAGGCCTGTTGATAGTGGCAGCTAGTGACTGACTTAATTTGAACAGCTGCAGTGAGATTTTCCAGTTATTTTTATTGCTTAGCTTAGGGCAGATCCAGATCTGCTCAAGATAAACACTTCACTTGTAGCCACTCAGAAATAAGTGAAAACAGAAAGTATTTTGCTCTGAGGTATCCTTTTCCCTTCTTGTCTTGTGACACATCTTCCTGAATTAAATTTTCTTACCATAACTTCAGTCGATGCTCATCGTGCTAATATGTCATAGAGCTTGATTAAAAATTACTTTTAGGTCGTCCCCCCCCCTTAAAAATTAGTAAGTTTGGAGAGAACGAAGTAAACCAGCTAATAATAAGAGTGGAATTACATCAATACTTTCTTTCTTCATTAGCATTTTGTGGTGAACTAGCAAATGGATGGAGACTGCAGTAGTGCAAACAGAAGCACTGTAGATTGTTTTATTGAATCTGAGGTGCAGCCCATAGCTATTTGTCTGGACACAGCTGTTGCAGAGACGTCAAGCAGTATTACTGTGACTGATTGCTAGACCATGGTATAGATCAAGATATAAAGGACAGTATTCCAGTGCATCTTATGCAGATGCAAGAACACTGTCCGATTGGCCTACATTGAAGATGGAAGGCAGGAAAGTAATATAAAACCGTAGTCAATGTGGTGATCTTAAGGTGGAGAGTCAGTTTTCTTAACTAAGTGTAAAATGCTGCTCTTGCCAAGAAAACATGGCTTCTATAGGCAAAATTATGAAGAGGGGTGATCTAAATAAACACTGAAGAACTTACAATTTGTTAGAGGGAAGAATTAGGTTGAACAAAAACTAAACACTGGCTTAAAAATGAACCAGATGGAGAAGTTCAGATACATCTGAGGTTTCTTGCTTAACAGCTGTAATCCAGTACATGCCACAACTCCTAGATGGTAGTTTTCTTGCAGGGCATTGATGATAACTTACCACTTGCTTCACATGTTTAATTTGGGCAAGTTGGAACTTTGTGTTCTCAGTCGAGTTCTGCCATATCACATAGCCAGAGGCAACCCATGCTAGCAGCCAGATGGGCTCCATTTCTGGGGATATGTTGCCATGGTTGTCTGGCAAACAAAATAGATAAGCAAAGTTCACATAGTTGCAGCCATTAACAGAACCTTATCACCTAATAGTAAGGTTTGGTGCTAAAGTCACTTAGGTTCCTCACTGGGTGTCACTGATCTTCCTTATAATTGTGGAAGAGCTGCTGCATCACCTTACTGTTTTCCTCCCACTTCTTTCTCTTAATACACATTCTGTAAGGTCTTCAAGGCAGCAGTTGCTCTAAAGTAAGAGCAGACCCTGGTACTACAGTGGGGGTGTCTGATGTACTGTGCCAAGGACAGGCACAAGCAGTAAGCAGTACGTGGGTAAGGGAAGAGGTGACAGTAGCAGGTGGTCTTTCAAGAGCAGTCACATGTAAATCATATAGGGGTTGTGGATTTCAGAAATGATGAACGAAATTACTAGTGTTGTGATGGACACACCACTGTGAATAAGAGAAAGTGAGTCAGCCTGTGTTCAGAGGAGGGCTAATGGCCTGAACGCCCTCAGCTCTGGCTTTTAAAGTAGGGGGGCCCATAGGGATCATGGACCCGCCACCAGCTGAGCTCAGGTTTGCTTCTGGTCATGGAGATGTTGCCTCAAAAACTTCGTTCTTGCCCAGACCCTTTCTTTGTACCTGGTATGTTTTCTGCCACAAGCTCTTTTTCCAGGCTCTTGATTCGGTTGTAGAATATGTTATCTGCTTCATCTGTGTTCTTAAGTTCTCCTTCAATTGTGAATTGCACATCTGGAGCAATGTTTTTGTTGCCCAGATGATGAAGAACCTCAGCAGTGCAGTTAGCGGTACTGTCCTGTTACACAGTTAATTATGTGTATTAATATTTGATTAAATAGATGTATAATATTGGTAATTTGTAATTCTAAAATTTTTGTTTTCTTTATGTAGTTGTCATTTTTCTATAAGTCTGGCCAATACAGATTTGTTGAGTATCTAAGAAAAGGTTAAACTCATAGGATTTCTATGAATATACTACAAGGGCAGTCTTCTTTCTGCAGTGACAGAAAGGGCAATAGTTGTGGTGCAGAAAAACGTTACTTGGGCTCTTCAGGTGGAGTAATGGGTTCAAATAACTGCAATTTTCAATTGAATGACACTGAAATGTCCCTGTCATCCCTCAAGCATTTCCTTGTGTTACAGTGGTAGGTACCAGATGTACAGGGCTTTTATCATGAAAGAAATGGGGGTTCCATTATGGTAAAATTTAGCTTCCCCCCCCATTTGCAGTATAGAAAATTCTGAATCATAATGGCAAGTATTGTTAACAGGTGTGCCACTGCCCTCATCTAGGATCAGCAGCATAAAGCAGTGCATTTTTATTACTTGCCAGTAGTGCCAACTTCTGCCCCCAGAGTATGTTAATTAAATAAATATGAACTCACTTTGTCAAGGACATCTTCTAACACCAATTCCAGATAGTACTTATGCCCAACACCATCAATTTCCTAAATAAGAAAAACATTAAGAACATTTATTTCGTGAAATGACTTTGCATTGTGGAAAATATTCTAGTTACTGTGAAGCGCTGCAATGGTGTGATTCTGTACAGGGCCCATACAGAGCTAGGATATTCTTCTAGTTTTTCCTGCCACATTAAGATCACTTGTTTAATGCGCACCTGATTAGCACCTCTTCATCCGTATCTAGTCTTGTATACTGCTTATTTGATCAGTATTTGGGCTCGCTGTATCTTTCTTTCCAATAATGTGCAGCTTGGCTTAATACTGAAGTAAGTTTCACCTGGGTTCCTTATATTAAGGCTGTGCTGTTGCCTTCCCGAGGCAGCCTTGCCCTCCTCGCAGCCTGCCAGTCAGCCCCTCGGAGGCGATAAGTGATGCCGCCGCCCGCCTTCGGGAGGCAGATAACCTGCCACCCGCCCTCTTCGAGCTCAGGCCCGGCGCCGTGGCCTGCCCCTGCTCTCCCCCCAGCCCTCACCTGCCTGCGGCCGCTGCGAACATCCCGCAGCGCCAGGCCGCGCCCGGGGCTCCCCCGCCGGTAGCTGAGGTAGCAGACAGCCAGCGCCGCCGCCCGGGTGGCGGAGTGGTGGCTCGGCGGCAGCTCCATGGCTAAGGGGAGCCGCTTCCTCCTCCCGCAGGAAGCGACCGGGGCGGAGCGGTGCCGCCCCGCCGGCTGCGGCTCCCGCCTCCTCGGCGCCTCGGAGGGGAGCGCGGCCGGGCCGGGTTTGCCTGGGTCTGGCCTCTCCCCTCCGGCCCGTGGCGCTGCGGAGAGCAGCCCTGACACACGGGGGTTGTTCCACAACCCTGGCCTTGGACCGAGTGCTCGCGGGTGGAACCCGTGGCAGCCCAGCCGGTGGGACTGTGGGCAGATGTTTTGGAGAGGATTCACATCCCCCCCCCGGTTTGCTTAAAGATCATTTACCAGTTCGTGTTCACAAGTTTTTTCCCTGCTTATCCCCTTGTTCAGCGTCTGTGCTTAACATCAAAGTCCTTTGTGGGTGGAAGCTGTAGGTATGTGCAGAAACAGCAATAAGAATCGTGTTACTCAAGTCAGCAAAAAGCACACGCCTAAAGGTAAGCAGGCTTTATTAGCGTTGCTTGCTGAGGCTGCGTTTTGTGCGATTTAACTTACCGCAATGTCTCAGCTTCCCTTTTGCAAGATGAATCCTGGTGCTCCCTCTTTGGGCATTAAATATTCTCAAGTTGTTGTTTCATCTGCTGTTACACTGTGTTTAGCCATTTTGTTTATACAGAACCAAACAGAATAAAGCAAAATGAAGAACGGGAACTTTTTCTTTCTGTAGAAAACTGTGACTTGTGTAATGAGTAACATGGTTTTGTTCTTAGGTTTGAATATACACACAAGAAACAGACTGGTGGAGCAGGCCAGTATGGCAAAGTTATAGGTGTGCTTGAGCCCTTGGATCCAGAGGACTACACAAAAGTAGAATTTGAAGACAGAACCATTGGCACAAATATTCCAAAACAATTCGTGCCTGCTATTGAAAAGGTACAAAATATTTTTGTGGGGGTATATCATATAAAAAATACTGATTCTTGTTTTCCTGCATTTACTGTGACTGCCTTGCCAAGGCAAGGCAGCTTTTCCCATTACTTCAGTGGAAGCAGAATCACATTTGTGTGGTTTTCCTTCATTTCTGACATTCGTAGCTTTTCCACTGAATTTAGAAGCTGCTGTTTGTTTTCTTTGGTAGTGTGTGCTTGCTCTATTTCCACAGCAGTGCCTCCATACAGAAGGTAGGCTTTCCTGCCTCGTAGTTAAACAAGCCTCCTGTTGAATCTGCTTTTTAACGGCCCACTTCTGCTTTTGAGTGTGGCCACACGATTCTAATCTCTAACCCTGAAATATGTAACTCTTTTTTGTGACTTCTCTGAGGCCAGCTATGTATTAAACTGTAATTAAACTGAATTTCCTGCATGAAGTACCAAATGTTCTTTATTTTTGCTCTCTTCTGCAGCCTTCCTCTCTCTCTGTCTCTCTGAAACTGTATAATTTACCATGTCCTACTTTAAGTAGTACTTACCATGACTCTTGAATTCTTATAATAATGGATTCACCCAAAATAATTCCTTCATTGCTACATGATGCAACACTTAAAAGATTTTTGCTAAATCCTGGAAAAAGCCTGCAGTCTTAAAAGAATTTTGTTCTTTAGTTAAATGGTTAGAGTAGTTCTTTCCACAAAGAGCATTCATTTAGGTTTTGATTGTGCAGTCCCTTACCAAAGCAAAGTTTTGAGTACATTTCCTTTTCTTGTCCTTAGCTTGTTACATGATTTCTATTTTTTTAAAAAGAACAATATTGAACCGAGGTGCCAAGGAATGATAGTACAAAGTTTTCAAATGCTTGGGAATGGGAAATTTTCCCAGCTGTTTTTTTCTCCCATTATCTTGCCAAGCAAGAAAATCATTGGGTAGATGCAGGTTTGCTGTTAGACATCATGAAAGGTTTTGGGGGTTTTTTTGGGGGTTTTTTTTTTTGTTACTATTGCTTTGGTTTTTAAGTGTAATGTCTTCTGCAGGCTATTGTTAATGCTGCTCTTTTTTTAGGCTTTGTTTTGGTCTACAGACTGCTAACTTGGGAGATGTTATTTCACAGGGATTCCGAGAAGCATGTGAAAAAGGTCTAGTGTCAGGGCACAGGATCTCTGGTGTGCGGTTTGTCCTAGAAGATGGTGCACATCACATGGTGGACTCCAATGAAATCTCTTTCATCAGAGCAGGAGAAGGAGCCCTGAAGCAAGGTATAAATCTGGTCATTTGGATCTGTGGTCCTGCTTGCTTCCTGATTGTGGGAGCTGAATGTAATGTACTCATTTCTATAGGTTCATTGTTTGCCTGGTATGTCCTATAGATACACTCAAAGTTTGGCCAGTTGTGTAGAGCAGAATATTTGCAAGAATTTATAGAAGTTTTAAGGGAGGCACAATAGTTCTTTTGGTTATTTGGAGAAATCCTGTTTATAGTACAGGCATACCAATAGCTTCATTTTTAGACAGTTACAAAAAGACCATTTTATCAAACTGTGTGCCTTCTGGCATTGCAGTTTCAGAAATAAAAGGCTGGAATTTCCCATAGTTGATTATTGTTTTTCCCCACTGATGTGAAAAGCACTTAGCATTAACCATAAAACACCTCTTTGGTATGCACAGGGGTACCTTGAATTACATCAGGCTTGTTCTTTGATGTTTTAACTGGTTTTTTCCCACTCCAGCTATGGAGAATGCCACTGTGCGTATACTTGAACCTGTTATGGCGGTGGAAGTGATGGCACCCACAGAATTCCAAGGAGTAGTGATAGCTGGAATTAATCGCCGCCACGGTGTGATCACAGGACAAGATGGCGCAGAGGATTACTTTACTCTTTATGCTGAGGTTTGTGGTGTTTACTGGTTCCTGACCTTTCCTTTTCTTGTACTGCCTTTCAACTCCCTTTACTGTTCTACTTATTAATGTATATAAACTTGTAGCTGTGTTTTTCAGTGGATGAACATGATGTTAGTTTTTCAGCAGATAAGCATAACAGTGTATTGTGCAGTATTAGTAAACCTATTGTAGATTTGTCTTGCTCCAGAGAAGCCAACTTACTGACCTAAAGTCAGATGATGGCAGAGGAAAGAAACAGCACTCTGGTTGCTCAAAATGGGCCAGCTGTACTACCCAAAAACAAATCTGGGCGGCAATACAGGCACACAGAGCTCAGGGGGAGATCTTTTTGCCTGCTGTCTTCCTTTAGCTGTTGCCTAACATAATAATTGCAGATAAATGCAAGTTACTTGTCTTCAGCGTTCCTTTCCCTTCCTCCCCCCCAAAAAAAAAAAAAGGTGTGTTCTCATGTTAGGAGGTGGTAGGGTAAATCATCGTTTGCCTTGGCTAAGGGCAGGCTACACACTGCATCGCTTCTGCTTCCTAAATTGTGGTTAGAGCTGCAGTCTTGAGTTATTTCAAAAGTAATCTCGTGCCGGGTGTCACAGATTACTGAGTCTGGGTATTTCAATATGTGGGGCGTTCTGACTCTAGTGGAATTTTGGGGGTTTCCTGCTGGAAAAACATTGTGAACACAAATTAGTTGAAATAAGAGGTATTTTGCAAAAATAGATAAATAGATCACTGCTGTTTAAAAAGAGCACCAGATTTTGCTGACTCTGCAATTGTAATTGAGAGTAATTGGATGATGACCAAAGTTGATGGAAAAACATGTTGTTTTAACAAGAATATTATTTTTGGATTTTAGGTGCCACTGAATGATATGTTTGGATATGCCACTGAGTTGAGGTCTTGCACAGAGGTATGTACTCACTGGACTTTTTGCTAAAACATGTTTATTTCTGTAAATCAAGTATGCTAATTTGCATCATCATACACAGTGTATGCAACAGTAAAAACAGTAAGAATCAAGTGCAGAATCAGAAAATAAGCGTAGAGGTTTTGCTGTTATGTTAACTATAGCTTTTTAAGTAGCATAGCTATCATTAGCCGTGTCATTTCTGGCCAGAAAATTCTTTCATACGTTGAGGATAGAAGAGATTCAGAGTTGTAAGCGATACAAAGTGGTAGGTATCAGTAAAGGTATTAAATTCACAGGCTGGAGAAGTTTAGGCATATGTCTTAAGTTACAGATGTCTGCAGGTAGAAGAGAATTTTTTTTTGCAGCAGTGTCAAAAAGTTAAGGTGTCCTTTTTTTATAATCTACATTATATGCTCTTTGAATGCGTTTGAATTGGGTGAGTCTGTGTGTGACATAAAATCCACTGTTCCACATCTGGTGACACAAAAGTGTTGGTTTTCTGTGGGCACTCGAATGGGTTGGTGTGAATACCGCAGTCACTTTCAGGTTCGAAGCAGAATTGTCACACTGATGTGGTAGGAGCCACAGGTGATCTTAAAGTCTTGTTCACAGGAACAACATCCAGATACTGTATGGGTTTGTATCTTGTATGTGTGTGCCTCAATACATGATGTATGCTTTGTTATAGACACTTATTGCATGTATTTCACAGATGAGGTGTGGCCTGCTAAATAGGGTTACACTGTTTGTGTCCTTACTCTTTGTTCTTTCTCCAACTGCACAGGGAAAAGGTGAATATACAATGGAATACTGTAAATACCAGCCGTGTTTGCCCAGCACTCAAGAAGAAGTAATTAACAAGTACCTCGAAGCAACAGGGCGACTCCCTGCAAAAAAGGGCAAAGTCAAAAACTGACTCTTGTCCTCTCGTGTACGTTGAATGTTTTTTCACAATATTCTCCCAAAGCTCCATTGCCCCAAGCCGTGGCAGCAGTCAAGGCTGGCTGGATAAGTGCAAGCTGCAGCAAGACTTGGACTTGTCATTTCATCGTAGTATCCTTCCTGTGTGCTGTTCTCAGAAGCCACCAGGAGATTACAGAATTGTTCACATGTAAATGATACTCATTGACAAAATACATAAATGTTCAAACACAGATGTTAATTTGTCTTAATCCATTTGTAGTAAAATAATTTTAATTTTTTACTTGATACATCATTATTTTGTAATTAGGCCAGTTCCTGTTTTCTGGTTTTGAAAGTTTAAAGATTTTTATTCGGGAGACTTGGCAAACACTGACCTGCTGGGCAGGCATGGGGGAATGAGCCACCACCCCATGCTCGGCGTTCTCTCACATGTCCTCCAAGCACAGATCTTTTGGCACTTCCAACATCACTTGCGGAGAATGAATGTCACTTTTCCTTTCACATCCTTCAGAAACCATGCCAGAAGCCTCCAAAGTCTTTCTTGTCACCAAATATGCCTATCGCTGACAGTAGAGGGCATTTGAAGAAGGTTGAGGAGAATGTATGTAGAAGTTAACTCTTTCTGACACTATGAGTGACATGGCCTTGCTTTCTTGTTAGAAAACTAAACCAAAGTTTCCTTTTCCCAGAATCTTCCAGTCAAGAGGACATGTTACTGCTGATGCTAGCTTGGAAATAACTTGAATGGTTCTTGGTCGCCCATAGAAGAGAGCTGAGACAAGGGTACTATAGTTAGGTGAGAAAGAGTAGTTATCATTATTTACTTTTCTGTTAATGGCTACCAGAGGATCCACACTGGGGTTTCTTTGCGTGGTCTTTCTTCCTGTCCTGCTCAGCGTAACAGTATTTTTGCAGACTTCCAGTAAACAGAGAATGATTTCCAGTTCAAAACCAGCCACATTCCTGGCACAGGATCAGGGTCAATGGTTAGCAGATGCAGACAGAACTGTAGCAGCTGGGCATCTTCTCTGCCTTTGCAGGCAGACAGTGAAAATTACTTACTTTAACCTCAAAAAAAGTGAGAGATTGGTCAGAGGTGGTTAAATGCTGTCTAAACACAGGCAAAATGTGTATGAGTACGATACTGCTTTGGGCCAAATCCTTGATTCCTTTGCACTCATAGCTTTGGTTTTATGAGAATACTCAGCTGGGACTTGTTTCACAAAAAGCCCTGCAGGTTCTCGTAACATTTGGAAATTTTCTTAAGCAAATATAGCACATTTACCGAAAGTCAAAGATGGCTTATAAAAGCAGAATCAATGCAAGGAAGAAATGCGGTAGTTATTATTTTATTTATATATATGGCTTTTATGTTGTGCTTGGTCAAGGCCAGTTGTGCAGTGAATTCCTTGCTCATGGGTGCAGCCAGGGGAGCGCTGGTTCTCTGCAGATCTGGCACAGTGTGGTTGGCGCGGCTCAAGCACTGGGAAGAGAATCTGTGGGTGAGGGAAGGATCACAAGAAACGGGAGGCACTGGAGGTAGGGTGGAGAGCGAGAGCCTTGAAACACCCTGGCCTTTGTTTCTTTGAACATGATGGGTTTTTATTTAATCAAATTTTAGGTAGTGCTCATATTATGTTTGAGTTAGGTGAACTCTTCCTAGCAGCAAAGAGGGAAGAGAGTGATTCTTTTTCTTTTGCCTCCACCTCTTCCAAACAGGCTCTGCATAGGTTTTGTAGCATGAAGAATTCACTGTGAACCTGCCCAGGCCTTATCTCAGAACACATCTGCATTGATGTAACCAAGAATTTTGCTGTATGATATTAGGTTCTAACCCACTAACTGAAATCTTGGCCCTAAAGAAGCTGGTAGAAATTTTGCCTTTGGGTTCCAAGAGGTTTGCTACTTCTCCAGAAGTTATGGTGCAGCTTCTCATCTGACATGAGTTTGTGTTGCGTATCAGTAATCAGTTACACCAATCTGGCAAGTTAGAAGTGCCCAATCCTCTCTTTGAAGTCTGGAGAGCCTCACGAGGTAAGGGAACTGAACCTGTGGTTAGGTGTGTGCTAAAGTAGTGCAAAATCTGTGCTATTCTTTTAATTCTAAAAAATATTTTCATCACCAATTTCTTTAAGAAATATTGCCATTACAAGCTCTGATTTCATGCTTTAGATGATGAAAAATGTTTTACCAGCATGAAGGAAAACACCAGGAGTATGTGAAATGCTGCTTCATGGAATTTATTGTAATGCCTGTTATGTGCTGATATAAAAAGCTTCAGTCAGTAAAAGTGCATTGGACTGTAATACACTTGTCTAAAATGCCTGAATTTGTGGGGGTTAACAGATCACCTGCCTAAATAGTTAAAGCTGTCATGTTAAGTATCTTAAAATCATGGTTTCCAGTTACAGATCAATGATAGCACAAATGTAGCACAGATTACAAAGAACAAAATCATCCCAGAAGCAGAGGCTGTGTTTCCCAAAGGAAGGGGTGCTTACTAAGTTAATTTAACCTGGGAGAAATCTTGCTTATGGGGGGAAGAAAAAGCAAACGAGACAGTTTGGCAGTGTCTGAGCAAATGGAGGCAAGGCAGCAGCAGCTCCACTGGAACACAAGTGGACGTTGGGCATGACAGGATAAAACCACATCATTGCCAGAGGACTTTGCTGTGTTTAGGATAGGTACAAGATGTAGCAGCTTTAATCCACAAGCTGTTTGATGGGGTGTTCTGCACCCCAAACCGCAGTGTGGCAATTCATCCATTCAGAGCTGTCCTGTTGGCAGTTTCTTTTTGTTCATGGCAATAGAAAGAACTGCAAACAGACAATGCTAGTGCCCTCGATTTTTGCCTGAGCAGGACTGCCATGCAGGGCTCTGGGATGTGGACAGGCACATGCAGACCCCAAAACATGTTTTCCTTATATCAGTATTTTCTTGAGTTGCCTTCACAAGTAAGAGAGAAGAAACTGTCAGCTGATGCTGCAGGGCACAGCAGTGCCTCAGCAGGATGAGGCTGTGCAGAGGGTGGTTACCAGGGCCTCCTGGGGAGATGCGCTCATCCAAGTCCTAGAGGCTGGACAGCAGGAGGAGGTGGACAGCTGGGGTCATACAGCAGTGTCAGAAAGAAACCCAGCCTCCACCCTGCGGAACAGTATTGGGTTTATTGGAGTTGGAAGTTAAAAATCAGCATGGATCTAGCACAGCCCTCCCTTCTCCCCCCCAGAAAAAAGAATAAAAATCAGTAGACAAATATTTCTTAGCAACAGATTAATACGTTTCTCAAGTTTTTTATCGCAATAAATTATTAACTTTGTTTACAAACTAAGTTATTCAAAGCTACAGTAAGTCAGTGACAAAATCAACTTGTGTATGTTTCTCTGTGTATACATGTAGTAGCAAAGTTTCTTATGTAGAACTGGACAAGTGTAGCAGTTTAAGAAACTATGGAAATTAATTTTGGAACAAGGTGGACTAGCGAAAGCACTCCTTCACGGTTCAACTTGTATAGAAAAATTGCAGCTCCAGGTCTGTTAATACAAGGATTTCTCATGTAATACAGGTATGTAAAACTGACAATTGCTTTTAAAAATTGGGTCCCTTTTCATGTAGAACCCCAGCAGCTGATCCAGATTCCATTCCAGATCCATCTTCCAGCCCATGGTTTTCTGAAGCGCAGAAGTATTTTACTTTCAGGGGATGACCAGGAAGCCAAGTGAGGCGCATGTGACATGAGATAATGTCCTGGAGAAGAGAATTAAAAATACACATCTCTTACAGTTTTGATGCTGGTCCTCTGTTAATGAAAGGAGGTAGTGTACGCCTGCACTTTCTTACCTGTGTTGGAATTTCATGAAGCAGGATGGTGTAGTCAAACTCAGTAAAATCATCTTTCCTTATCTGGGCATGTTTCAAAAAGAAAAAATTACCAAAGATACAAGTTATACTGTTGAAGTTTAGAGGCTACTCAGATTTACTTGACTGTATTTAGCTTGCTTAGAGAGTGAGGTGAGGTGAACAGGGCTCGAGATGGCTGTTGTCAGTGAGGTAGGTTTTGTGTGTGGAGAGACAGGGAATTAGGAGCATGTCCTGCCTATAAAAGTTGAAGGCACTGTGACGTGGCTGTGCAGTCTATTTTCTGACCTGAAACTCGGCTGACTCTGGTCCTAATTAATTGACTAACCCTCAAAGAACTCTGAGAATCCTCCCTGCTTTTTAATTTTTCCTTCAGAGAGATTCTCATCCGAAATAACTCAGATCTCATTCTAAATAACTAGGGATTAAAAACTGAATGCTCTCTATTGATCAGAGGTTAGGAGAAGGAAACAAAGCTTTGGGAACTCCTGTTCATCACGCTGCAGGTGTGTGTTCCCTGAGAATGCAGGTTGGGCACTGGCTGATGCTGTCTTTCAGCCTGGCTAGGCTTCAGTTCGCTCACCCACTTCACTTACTCCGCTTACCCACTGCTTCACAGACTTCACTTGTGCCATGAAGTAGCCTGTGTTTTCTGTTGACTTTTCCCACATTATGTAGCTGCTGCCAGCAACAGCCAAAGCCCACACTGGTTCCAGGGCAGGTTCAATATTGCCATGGCTGTCTGCAAGGGAGAGAAAGAGTACTATAAAATGACTGACTCTGTTCAGTGAGAAAATTATAAACCTGTAGCACTTCTGCCTGGTGCAGCACTACTGGGAAGCAACATTTACTTTTGCTGTTTTAGTCTTGGAACAGGGAGGAACGTGATGCTGAGCCTGCAGTCCTTGCCAAGAGACTCTGCTCACTGGATCCATGCAGGGAGGGGAGAAGCCCAGTATCCATGACAGTGGAAGCCCCTACCTAGTGGGGAATAAAAAGGGACTGGGGCGCTCTGTTTCCAGGATGGAAAAATTCTGTTAGTCATCCCTTGTGAATTGCCCCCTCAGCTGGGGAAGGGGTGTGGGTTAAGGCAGTTGTTACCACTCGAGAATGTTTTGCATTTACTTGAATATAAAACTGCACAGGCTTTGCTTTTAAATACAAAACACCTTCACAACAGGTGTTGGGTTTTTTTTTTCTCCCCAAGAATTGTTGGCAAGGTAGTCTTGTTCTGATAGTTAGCTCTATGGTATTAGGATGCTACTGCAAATGCATGTGTCTCGTTTTTAAAAGGTGTGTACATTTGCTTCTGTTCTTAAAAGCGCCCAGGCTTTTTAAGATAAAATGAAATACAGTCAATCATTTGGAGGAATATACCTGGAATACTTTTTCCAGTTACTGGTTTTGTTTGGTGCCTGATTTTTTGGTAAAGTCTGTTGTCCTCTTCCTGGATTTGCCCCTGGTCTTTGCTCTGCATGCACTTGATATTGACAACAGGCGGAGACTTTGTCTTTGGATACAACACTGTAGCAAGGCAGCTCCCAGCATTTTCCTGGAAAGATAAAAATTTAAACCTGTTAACTTCAATCAAGGTTTTATTTACCAGCAACACATTCTTAAAAAGGCTCTTGGTACATAATGTGAAGTATACATATGGAATATGTGAAGTATACATACGGAATATGTCTTTGGGATACTTTGTATAAAACTGTACAGGGTCAAGAAAGTCTTCAGAAGGTTATAATTTTCTTTTTGGGTTATTTTTTGGGGTTGTTTTTTTTTTTGTTTTGTTTTCCAGAAAAGTAAGTATGTTAAATCCACGATGCTAAAGTGATTTAACAGAACTTTTTAATCAAAGTGTGTCAGAAAAGCACTAAGTCATCTTGGAAATATGTTTGAGTTCTCAAAAAATAACCTCAATTGATAACAGAGACTCTTCTTGTGTACTTTAGCCTTGAAACAAAAATAATGCTTCATAGTAAGTTCTGAAAATAATTAGAATTTCATAAAATGTGTGTGCAATGGAAAAGCAGATGCTTACAGTAAAGTTGCTAATGACAACTGTCTGACAGAATGAACGGAGGGGGGGTTCTAATGAAAAAAACACACAAATTGTCAACTCTTTATTCTCATTTTGGTGTGCAGACACATCAGGAGCTACAGATGGATAATGAGGACCATACTGTCATATTGAGTTTGGGCTATTGCGGGGCTTCACTCAGGCACTTAGATGTGACTAATGTGACTTGAAACACAACAGGCTCCTCAGGCACTGAGCAAAGTGGGTGA
The DNA here is from genome assembly GCA_009867235.2 of Psittacus erithacus. NCBI lineage: Eukaryota > Metazoa > Chordata > Aves > Psittaciformes > Psittacidae > Psittacus > Psittacus erithacus. The sequence continues at coordinate 126,807 of WYDI02180819.1, read as the reverse complement.
CTGTAGTGCTCTGACCTCTTGGACCCAGGCTGAGACTTGAGGGCTGACGAAATACTTGAACGATCCCAAGCGCAAGCCATACCCCATGCTGGACAGACAGGCAGAACCATAAAGGTAAGTCTTTCCATTGTGAAAGACCCATTTATGACAGCACTTAAATATAACCTGTTATGAAGATATTGAAGTTCATTTGACACACTATCAGAAGAAACATGGAGGACCATAAACTCACCCCACTTTTGTAGTCTTCGGTAGTGAACTGCAGGTAGTACTTGTGACCAGATTCTGGGATGCTCTGGAAGAGAGAAGGATTTAGCAATTGGTATAACTATAGCCTTATGCACTGTAAGTTGCCATAAGCGCTGAATAGTGGAAATGAGGGCATCATGGCTACCTCAAGGAAATTGGTCAGATGAGATGCATTGAGACGGTCCTAGCAGCGAACACCGAAGGATCTCAATACTACCCTTAAATAGCCCTTATGTTAAGGTATGGTTTAAACCCTTTCCTCAGAGAGATACACAAGTAGAAAAATGCAGCTTTAAGTCCTTCATGGGATGGATTGATACTGGATAACTTTAAAAATCATAAAATTACAGATCCGTGTTCAGCCTCCAAGGAGGCTTCTTTTTTGCACAGGCCATCAGAGTGCCCTTGAATATATAAATTAATTAAATCTCGCTGACTGATTCATAGCTGAACAGGAATTACACTAAGGCTTTACACTAATTTAGCCTTAAAGATGCTAACCCTTCTAGTTATTTTTTTTCTACAGCGACTGGAAAGAGACTGATTTTGCTACACAGCATGGCAGAGCAGGATTCTGATCTTCTCCTTTTGCCCTGGAAATACCAGTCACTAACTTGCTCAATCAACTATCCAAGATTCGGCTTGTTAAGGAAGAAATAAAAGAATACTCCTTGCTTATGGAAAGCAGCCAGTAGCACCTCTTATATTAGAAAAGCCTTAAAAGAGTAAACTTTAAGATAGGCCATTTTCTTGGATATTGGGGTTTTCTGTTTGTTTATTTGGGTGGGGTTTTGCTGTTGCTGACAGAAATGGTTCAGTTAACAAATTGCATTTTTGGTGTGGGATATGAGGCTGGCCCAGCCCAAAGCATGTTGAAACAGAAACTAGCTTTTAATGTTGAAGATGAAAAATATTAATTACGCTAAAACAGGATCAGTGTCTTATTCCGTAATGAAAGAGCAGAGCCAATAAAAGTATCTGCCTTATCTGGTCTATACTTCATTAGTCAGTCTCTTGTTTTCCTACCAACTTCTATGTTAACTTTTGAAATTCCTGTATTTTTGAGTGGGGAGTCTGAGTAACAAATAGTGTGGAAAAGTTTCTATTTCTTCAACTACTTCCTTATAAAATAACGTTATGTGTTAGCTAACATTTTGGTACGTTTCCAAGCCTTTTGATTAAATCAGCTAGAAGTAAATGAAAGTAAGTCTTTTTGTGTGCTATACTGTGATTTCTTAGACAAGCTTTCTGATATACAAGGTCACTTTTGTGTCTGAAAGTTTATTCCTTTTGCATATATTGCCTGGCTTAATAAGAGGCATTCTCCCTTGTCGTAAACCTCTTGCTCCTGTTTGCTGCTGGTGGGGGATATATCTTTACACAGGCTTTTCTTTGTGTGGTGCATAAGGCAGAACCTAGAAAATGCATCTTACCAGAGCAGCAAGTTGCCTTCTCAAGCATATGTTTAAGTCAAGTGACTATTCCAGCAACAGTGCTGATTTGTTAGTCTTATTTGGTTTTTAAATACAATACTCCTCAGATAAACAGGAAGGGAATTCTGGCTGTTTGCATAATGTTGAAGCTTAGAACCAAATGGACATGGTTTATTTATCTAAACTTGGGCCTCTGTGTTCCCATCATACTTTCTTCCTGGAAGCCATTAATAGCATAATGTTAGCAAAATTTCATTCCCAGGGCAAGGCCATCAGCCCAGCACTTGCCTTTAGTACACACATGGAGTTATGTGCAAGGTAGGAAGACAAATCAGTTCAGTTGCTTACTCGACTTCTGTAAAACACCCTCTTGAACTTTAAGATGAGGCAAGCCTGCAGCTGGACCCTGATCACACCATGAAGGGAATGAAGGAAATGAACATAGGATGAATCCAGACTGTTACCTCTTTCTTCTCTGCCTTTCCGTTCTCCCCTTCTCCTGCCCTTGTTTTGTGTATCAGCTAAAATGCTGTCCTTGAAATGACAGAGAATGTGACATGAGGAAATATAGCAAAATAGTAAAAGCTATCTTTCTGAAACGCAGGCTGACGAATCAGGAATTTGTGGGACTGAAAGAAAGGTCTGATCTCTCACTAATCACTACGGTTAAGTCTTAAGTTTCTGTTTATTGTAAAGCTACCCAAGAACTGTGTTACTGCTGTTGTTTCTAACATTCATGATCAAGCATGGGTATTTTTTAAGCATAGTGACCTAGGCTTACTCCTCTTCTTGACACCAGTACCACAGATGAGAGAACCTGAAATAGGTGGACTACAACACCTCCAAAGCAGGAGGAGAAAGTTAGCTCCAATTTAATTGATAATGGATGGGATAGGATGGTTCCTGCTGAAACTTTTCCTGAAGGGCATAGTGCCACAGGCTGCCTAAACACAATAACAACATCAGGGTTTTAAAGTCTGAAACAAAACTTTATAGTCAAACTGGATCTTTTCTGTCCAGCATATTCAGTCATTTCAAATATGTTCAGCTATTCTTCCCATATTATTTGTTCTCACATTGGTGTTACCTGGTCTCTCCGCTAAAAAAAAAAATATTATTTTTATAGCTGTGATAACTTTGAAAATAGTAACTAGATTCAAGCATTCAAGTGGTGCTACAGAGCTAAAATACATGTTCAGTCTGGGTATGCATCCCACAGGACTTTGATCCTACCAGACAGAGGTAGAAGGTATATTTGGCATGAAACAGTTTTAACGTTTATAAAAGTATTTCCACTATAATTTCAAACTGCATTGCTATAAACCATCACATAGTGTGAGTTAAATTTGAGCTCAGGAATATTCGACATCATGCAATGATTTCTGGCTGAAAGCAGCCAATGTGTCCAAAAGAGAAGAAAACAAGTGAGTAATTCAATTTTCCACTGAATATCTGGGTCACGGGATTCTTTTATTTCCGGGCTCAAAATTAATGCAATTTTCATGACAGATTTTTAGTACTGTGAAGGCCAAAATAGCAATACAAGAGCAGTTTCATTCCAGGTCCCAAAGGAGGTGGTGTACACAGGTGTACACAATTGGTGTACACTTCTGTAACTCCCCACTGGCACAGAAAGGGGTGATCCATCTCTCACCCTTTGCTGGAGGTTTCCATCTCCTGTGTGTTTCCCCACTAACATTTCTCCCCTGGGACCACTTTTCAGTTGCCAGACCAGAGGGCTGACCTGCTCACTAAGTGTGGAGGAGCTAGCACTGCAGAGAGGAGTGAGAGCAGAGTCACCTGTGGGGATTCCTACCTCACAGCTCTGGCACTGCCTCTGCAAGCCCACTCTGGTGGCTTGCAGCTTCAGGATGTTCTGGAGATGGATCCACAAGCAGACAGGTGAGTTTCAGGTCACTCCAGGCAGGCAGGAAAACCCAGCAGAGATGGATAATTTCTTAACCTGTCTGTACCTAGCTTTCCCTAGACAATTTACCTACCCTGCCATGGATTCTACTGACTGTTGGAAAGAAATAGAAATCTTTTAATTGACTTCTAATATTAGGATAATGGTTATGGTGTTACGCTGGTTTGTGTCAAGGTGAGCTTGTTGAAGAGAAATATTCATCTGTAAAATTATATTTTGTAGTCCAATTTAAGCAAGTGTAGCAGTTCAGCCAAGAGATTACCTAGCTTTACCTCTGCACCTCACCTCTTGGTCCACCTACCCCCTGCTCAGCTATGATTTATTTCCAGGGCAGCTTGGTATAGGAGACTGCTACTACATCAGTGTTCTCATAGTTTCTTGAATTCTAGGATCTTCAGCTGGCACACACTAATGCTTCTTTTTTAAAAACATGTATTTTAAAGTCCCTCTGTCAGCTATTCCATGAGGTGCATGCTGCTGTTCCCTGGAAGATACTTGCTTAATTAAAAACCCACATGAATGAGGAGGGACAAAAAAACCAAAACAAAACAAAACAAAAAACAAACAAACAAACAAAAACCTGCAGCCAATGGCAAAGTAGGAATTGTTATATATTTGGCATATCTCTACTATTTGTTGCTAAGAGAAAAAACTACTGAAGTCTCATTTTACCTGAACTTGAAAATGTCATTACATCTACAAGAGTTATTGTACTGGTGACTTGTCTCCAGTCCTGTTTCCAATTACCACAGTTTCACTGGCTAGTAATGTTCATTCTTAAAATATGATGCTCATTATTAAATCCCACTATAAATTATCCTATTTTTACTAGATACAGCAATATACCAACCAGTATGAAGCTAACCTTCTTTAAAAACAAACGAACAAAAACCCAAACCCCAACACTGTTATCTCTTCCATTTACATAATATAGCACATTCCTTCCAGGAAATGCTTTTCATTGTTTACAGTGGAGGACAGAAAAGAAGGAAGTGACCACGTCTAGTACATTTCTCCTCTTCTTTTCACAGTGTGCAAAGAAAGAGGGGAAATAAACTATAGAAAGTGGTTATAGAAAGCTCCTCCTCCAGTACTGTAAGGAAGTAATGAGGCATTTCACTTCTCTATGAACCAGTTTTTTATTTCCTGTATTAAAAGATAGGTGGCTCGTTGTGGGTGGAAAAAAATCCCTTTCTCTTCCTGCAACCAAACTACCTTGCAAATATTTAGTTACATGGGGATTGGAAAGAGGATCTGCACCAACCCATTACTTCTGATATATCTCTTTACTAGACAAGTGGACTGTTTCCAGCAGCACACACTGTTGTTCTTTAAGCACAAGCATTTGTATATGTAAATGTATATATATACCTATGCACACTGCCCAGTAAATACAGAAGGAGCACTTGTAAGTTTCGAGAGAGAAGTGTCAAGTATCATAGTAAATTTCTGTCATAGGTGTCTGCAGCAATTTCATAAGAATGAAATGTCATTCCAGCACATCCATGCTCAGCACTTTTTAAAATATATGCTTAATGACATGTTAGGGAATGGTGATAAGAACAGGTACCTAAAGGGTGGTGTCTCAGATAAGTCTATAGCAGGACATGGTGTTTGCATTCCCTGACAGGTAGCATGGCTAACATTATACTTACTTCATATAGTGCAAGGGTGAAAGAACACACATATTCTGAATTTTCATGTGGTAGTTTGTGTTTTGTCAAATTTATTATTCTGGTCTGTTAAATACTGTGTGCAACTCAAACAGGCTTCAAATTGTTTTGGTGCAGCTGCCAGTTGGGATATATGTGAAAGACTGAGGCTCATCCTAAAAGTTTTAGGCTGGCTTGGAACTTCTTTCTTGAAAGGGAAGATTTTACTCTATGCCATCTTATTCTCAATTTGAGGAGTGAGGGCCTGAATTGAACATGCCATGCAGATGCTGAAGGACAAATGTTGTAAGATCTCCTTTTTTAAGTGTTTCCCTGGCGTTTTTGCCTGTTCTCTTCCTTTCAGAAACTGAGAAGAATGCAAAAACCCCCAAAACCTGTGGCCAGAAGATGAGAACGGAGCATGACAAGGGTGCCTCAAGCATCCCTGACTGGCTGTCCATGGCATGAAAGCTCTGCCCATGTAGCTGCTCCTATCCAGGCCTCTCATCCCCTTCTGTCACCTCAATTTGTCATGTGATAATGACTTTTTCTGATGGGAACTGTGCTGCCTTTAGTTGACAATCTCAGTCTCCAGAGGCAGAAAGCCAAGTCCTTTCTATCCCTACTCTCACAAAGTAGATGGTCACTCCAGAAGCGATTCTGCTGGAAAGATTTCCTTATCAAACTGTTTTCTTTCCCTCATGTGCCCGCTCTGTTCCTTAGTTTCCATGCTATGCTGCTTTTGATCCCAAGACAGGGCGCTTGGGGCACCCTCAACCACCATATGGGGCGCTGGGCTTGGATTTTGGGGTTAATTAAATCGTGACCTTTAGCGGCGGATCCCCTCGGAGGTGCCCACAGACGGAAGAGGCAGTGGGACAGCCGCCTCCTGAGGGCACCCGGCCTGAACCCCCTGAGGGAAGGGGGCGCGCTGAGGGCCGCGCTCTTTTATTGCAGTAATTATTGTTAATTGTACTTTCCGCAGAGTTGCTTTAAAGACCGCGCCCCCCCCGTTACGCGCTCCTCCGGACCCGCAGCCACCTCTCTACTCTCCCGCCGTGCCCCGCCGGCTTCCCCCCTACCTTCAGCGTGGCCTTGCGGACCTGCCCCAGGGCCTGCAGCGCCCCGGGGGACGCCGTCTGGAAATTTAGGTAGTGCAGGGCCACCCGCGCAGCTCCCGCGGCCAGCCGGCTGCTGGGGCTCAGCTCCCGCTCGGCGCCCGGAGCCGCGGCCGCCGGCAGCAGCAGCGCGCTGAGGCGAAGGAGGAGGAGGGAGGCGGCGGGCGGCGAGGCTCTGAGCCCCTGCATGGTGCTGGGAAGCGGAGAGAAGCCGGGGCGGCTCTGCACTGAGGCGGGCTTCTCCGAGGGCCGGTACTAATAGCGGGGCCCGACTCGCTACCTCCCACCCTCCCCTCCCTCCGCTGTCAGCGCTCGGGGAAACTCCTGTCTCTTCGGCTACTCCCCTCAGCCCTCCCACCTGCTGCAGCCCGGATGTGGGCTTCAGGAGACTGGGGGACCCTGAGCCCCCCGGCCCCCTCTGGACAAACCGCTGCCCCCTCAGCCAGAAGAGGTGCCAGTGTGAAGTGAGAGACTGCCCCTTGAAGACAGATGAGCAGTCATATAATGCGTATGTGAACAAATACAGGTAATTATGAGGAAAAAACCCCAGTTATTTTCTCCTCAGAGTTATGATAACTCAACACTACCCAAAACTAAGCAGGCTCACTTACAGAGACGGACTTTCCCTGAGATGCAGCTGAAATACTCCAAAAATTGTGCACAAGATGCAAATAAAGCATTCCCCCCTGAAACAGATCTCAGTAAGTGAAGTTTTTTGGAAGTAGAAAGGTCATCTCTCTTGTAGTGTGAAGAAAATGAACTGACAGCAGCTGGGCAGCCAGATTCCCTTAAGATAATTTTTAGGGCACAAGTGAGCTTTCTGTATGCTACTGCTGGAAGCGTCTCTTTTGGAGAGACTGAATATGTTATAACATTTTATATACTTTTTTTTCCTGAGCTAAAAATGCTGGGTTTTTAATGATCTGCTCTATTACCATTTGAGCAGATGGGTGATTGTATTGGGCGCAGCTGGGAACCTGTTTTTATGCTTCTGCATGTGTATTGGGGCATGCTTCTGGGTCGAGGCATCAAAGCAGTAGATCAGAACTCTGGTTAAAGACTCAAACTGTCTCTCATAGAGCATTAAGTTGCCTTTATTACTGTAATGCTTTTTCACAGAACTTGAAATTCAGTATTTTTGAGGCTTTCCTATGTGAGGGAAATAATTAGTAGAATAGAGGCATAAGAACATTCTTTATTACACTGTTTTCTGTGCCACCTCACTCATTTAACTGCCCTGACTTTGTTAGTGATTCTAACTTTCCTTCCTGGGATATTATCAATAAATAATATTTTATATCTTCACATCCTCTGGCATGCTGCTTTCTGTCTTTCCACTGGGATAACAGATGCAAATGTAGTTCCTCTCTTTTTTAATTTTTCTTCATAGAAACCCTGTGCTGTTTCTGTGTTGTCCCTTCTGTAGCTCACTTTATTCCTTCTTGTTGCTTGTTCGCAATTCTTTGTTACGCTTTCTGAAGCACCTCAAGAAAAATGGGCCGTGTTTAAAGTGAAAATGTAGGATGAAGACAATCTTATGGGCTCAAGCCAAGAGCTCACCTCACCCAGTACCCTTGGACAGAGCTTTTACTTTGTAAGGACCAGAAGAGCAAGGCAAGAATAGTTCATGCTTCCCAGGAATACTCTTCTAGCTTCCTGCTGCCTACAGCTCTTTGCTTTCCTGAGGCAGTAGTGGTATTTTCAGTTAGTAACCTTCAGTAGATTTGTCTTCTGCAGAGTAGTCCAGTTTCCCCTTGAGGCTGTGTCAGGTGCAGGCAAGGCTCTGAACGCTACTCCATCTTTTTTTTTAATCCTGACTGTATTCCTACCCTAATGGTTGTTTTTCTGTCATATGCTATGCTGGGTTCCGGACAGAAGTATGGAAGCATCTCTCTCTTTGACATTATTTAGCTGTCCCCATCTCTTTCTTTGACATTATTTAGCTTTCTGTCTTCATCCTCAGAATCTGTGAAGCAGTTTCCCCCAGGACTTGTACTACAAAAAATAAAAGAATTGTTTTCTGATACCAATCATCCTAGAAGGTGGTGAAGTTCTGGTAAATTCAATTTCAGTAAGTTCGGCATCCAAGAGAAAGTGTGCAACTATGCAGTTTGGGAATTTTTTTTGCCTTCAGTCTTAACAGACTGTCAATAAGTTATGCAGCAAAATAAGTTTCTTTTATCCAATTTAGGAGCCAAACCTCTCTTCTGCATCTGAGTTATATCCCATATAGAGAGGTTAACTTTAGATTAATTTGGCACCTCTCTCAGCTTTACAATGCACTGCTTGTCTTGACATCACACAGCTGCTTATGAGAGGATAATAGCATTTTTCATATATTTGAGGGGGAAAGCGTTTATAAAATTTTGCAGAGGGAGCAGGTTAACTTTTTCCTTATTGGGATACATGCCATGTTTTTCTCCAGTGTTTTCTGTTTAGCTAGAAGAAACTGCAATTTAGTATTTTCTCATTTATCCCTGCTGCAATGGCAGCTCTGATGTTACTTTTAAAATGAAATTCGAAGTATGATTCTCCTTAGCTGACACTGGAGGGGTTTGAGCAGTGTCAGTGGTCTCCTGATGCTACCAGTTTGCTTTGTGCACTATGTTTCTCACAGCAGCTCTCCTAAGGTAGGACAAATGGCTGAGGACGTCATGGGAGCAGAGGAAGCAGAGGCCATGAAGGGCAAGCAGCAAGGTCAAGCAGGGATAGCTGGTAAGAAAACCTTTGGTGTGGGATATGAAACAGGGTGGGGAGGGAGGAGGCAAGGGCTGCAAGGGGCCAGTTCTCCAGCTCATGACAATAGTGTACTCTCATGCTGTCCCTGTTTGAGGAAAGAAGTTGAACTCACCCTGCACAGATGTTTCATGCTCACGTTTTTGATGCCTTGGGTTTTGTGGAAGTTCAGAGGCTTAAAAAAGAGGTAAGAGCTTAAAAAGAGGTAAAAGCTTGTAAATCTGGCTCTCTGCCACTTGTTCTGTAAAAGCCTGCAAACCTCTGGTGTCTCAGTGCTGAGCTGTGAGGCTCTCACCCACCTATGACTTTCTATGTGCTTCCATTTCCCTCTTATGTTCTCGTTTTCCTGCTGCCTCGGTCAGCATTGCTGTCACTGATATAGTTGTTTCCTTCCTCCTGAGTGCAACAAAGAGGTTGTGAGTAACCAAGACCTGAGGGTCAGTTTGACAAGGACAGAGAATCTCTTATCATAAAGCAGGGACAATTCCATGACAGTTTTCTAAAATACTGCAGAGATTATGTTGCTATAATTTGCTGTTCATCAAATGTTAAGTCTGAATTTACAAAACATTTCAACTTGGGAAATAAAAGCTCAAATGCTGAACATAGCCAGGTCAGGGCTAGGGGGATATTCCTAAGTATGCGCAAACACAGACATTTTATGCTTTCATAGCATTTAGAATATTTATTTATTTTAAACCCAGATTTTATGTGGCCTTTAAAAGCTGAAAGCGCATCCTCTGCCAGCCAGACTTCAAGCTAGGCCCTGCTCGTTTGCTTCAGACTCTTTGGTGACAATGAAAACGGAGCTCTACAGCATGTAACAGCTGAACAAAAGGAACCAGGGAGAAAGTTCTAACTTGAAGTGATGTACATATTCTAGTCAGTTAGTATGTGGTGTGTGTAGGTTTTGTCCTTCCTAGAATATCTTTTTACCTCCCATCCCAGTTAATTTGGTCCAGATTCAAAAGATGGTAGTAATCTAAGTTACCCATCAGTAAGCCTCTTTCACTCTTCCTTTTTCTGTTCTTCTTTAGCTAACTGCATGATGGCAAATTTCTTAGCATGTCCTGGGTTCAGCAGTAACATTGCGTGGTGGTTAGCGTCATGCTTATGTTACATTTGACTCAGACCCTTTGGAAATGGAAAGGAGGGTTGTTTCAGGCATCTGGTCTAAAAAGCATTCTGAGGTTTTAATTTTCTCACTATCTTTTTTTCATACACCAAATGCTTGTTTAGAGGCTGTTTATTCCTGATTTGTTTCATATTTGAAGACTGTTTCTACATCTTTTGCATACAACAGACCCCACTGGCTTCCAATCACTGACAGATGACTGTAATGCATATGAATACAATGAATTTGGACACACTTCCGTTTATTTTGTTTTGCAACTTTTCCAGTTCTAGTTTCAGCATCATGCTGTAGTTAAAAGTAAGATTTTAAGTGAATTGTTTATGGCTTCCTCCTATCCCCCTATACTTTTGGTTTTATTTTATTCCAAATAATTAATCACAAAAGCTTATTTTCTGTCTAATTAGTATCCAGATTTTTTGCTGGATAGATCAATCTTTGAATAAGTGATCATCTCATGTATTGCTGGGCTGACTTTGCCTATGATTAAGCATAGGCATAAAAATACGTATGTTGGTTTAGTGTGGCTCATTTTTTCAGGGAAACTTGGTTTTGAAGGTTCTGGCTATTTTTAAATCTTTCTGGTTATGCATGAATTTATTTTTTTTTTTTAAAGACAGACATGTATTTTTGGTGTCAGCAGTGGCAGATGCCATTCTTGCATACCCAGGTAACAGAATTTTCCCAACGGGTTTTATATATGTGACTCAATATAGACTGTTTCCTGCAGGTGCTCACGCTCAAAATATATGATGTGCTGTGTTTTGACAAATGGGCAGGCTATGCTACAGCCAAAATTAAGTCTCTTATGGTCTGAGTGAGTGTACAGTAGACAAGTTATCTAAAAACCTTTGTGTCATGTGTTGATTGGCCTCTGGGGAAGTTTGCTGTGTAGCTGTAATAGTTCCATAGGGAACTGACATTAAAATAAACAAGAAGGGAGAAAGCAGCTGAAGCCAGTAAATACTCACTATGACATGAATTACCTTCAAGGCCTTTGACTTGGTCTGCTATTAAACTTACAGGATTGTTTTTGACCAGAATTGTTAGAGCCAGGAAATGAAGAAAAGTGAAAGGATGTGAAAGCCACCACTTAAGTGCAACTGAGTTGGGTCAATACAGGAAAAACACTTGGCATATTAGGGACTGCGATACCTATGTAAGTCCAGAAGTTCTAGTAACCCCTTTCAGCCAAAACCCTGAAAATTGATTGATGCTACCTGTTTCCATTATTTTGTATGCTTTTATATTGCTTTTCAAATGCATGCTGACATCCTGTAAAATTGAAACAGTCATGAGTAAGCTTCTGAGCTCTCTTTTAACAGCCCCTGTGCTGTTAGCAAACTTTTCCCGTGAGCTATCTGTTAGGACTTTTGGTCTTGCTGCTTGGAGGCTCCTCTGGTTCAAAAGGAATGTTTGATGATCACCCACTGCACTCTCTTTGCTAAGGTGTTTGAAGCCTTATGGGATTCAGTCTATCATAGCTTTAGTGTGTCAAACCAATATATTTTACAGCGTGTACTATTTATGTGCAGAAAAAGCCTTTGTGAGCCCAGTGAAACAAAGCAGCACAGAAATTCTCAAGCATTTAAGCATTCATAGTACTTCTCATTGTACTTTCATTGTACTTCTCCAAAAATCAACAATGGTTGCAGTATAGATGTGCTAGCATTAATTTTAGTAGCACAAAACACATGCAGTGTGGATCTTCTCTCTTTACTGGTGGTATTGCTTGCCCCTGGGGAAGTCAGCATGAAACGGCGTGTCACTGTGCTGCATCTTCAGCCATTTCAAGCTGCTCATGCAATACACATCACTGATTCTTCAGGGTTTTCTTGAGGCTGTTATTTCATAATTGGACCACATTTAAAGTCACCCACCTTGGGGAATAGTCACAAAGCTCAGATTTACCACGTTCACAGCTATTTTTAGTTTCTTAACCTTTATCAAGGATACAAGGTGGATGCTGCATTTCTGGAGTTTGTCTGGCAGAAAAGTAAGCTGCTCAGCATGTCAGTATGACAGGTTTGGAGGGCATTTCTTGGGATGTACTTTGCTTGGGAGTTGCTGGGCTGGAGAAATGAGATGGGCTTATAGCAGATGGCTAAATTTAAGAACCAAATAATGGAATCAGAAATTATATTTTGCTAGAAAATAGGAATATATACAAAATTACCTAAATCCAAGAAATGTGAAAAGCCATATTTTATAACCAGTGGGATTTAATCATTACAGATTGTTATCACTGTTATTCTAACATTAAAAGGAGACACAGAACATTTTAGTAACCTATTTGGATAATTTTGTCTTGATTATGGAACAGGTATGGAACAAAGAAATCTCAGTTTATAGACTGGCCCCAACAAACAAATCCCTTACATGCCCAGTGAGATATAGTCACACAGCGCCAAGAATAAACACAAGTAATAAAAACTACCTATTAAGAAACTGAAATCACAAATCTGTCTTGTAAAGCTGTAACAAATAGATCTTGGACACATGCTCAGGCCTGTTTAAAAAATAACAGAAATTAAAGTAGCCATTTAAAGATGAAATACTGATAGGACTACATGCCTGTTTGAGTGTTTTATACCACTGGTGGCTATCACAGAGTTGCTCAGCTGTAAGCAGGCACAGCTGTGATGTTTGGTTAGAGTATCTCATTCCTTCATACTGCTCTTTCAGCCGTACTACTTCTCCAGAGATGTTTAGGCAGTGATTCAGATCTCCAAATGATGGGGTCTAAAATAAAGCCCCTAAAGCACTATTTGGATTAAATTCCTCCTGGTAGATCTAGATGGATGCTAAGTCACGATCCCTCACCCCACACACTATTTTAATTTGTTTGAGCCTAACGTTTACTTATAGCTGATAGCAATAAAAATCCCCTTGAAATACTGGCTTTTTTTGACACTGGTTTTATAAAGATTCAATGTATGTCACTGCTGAATGACTATTGCAACAGAACAATAATTTTTGAAGTGTTTAGTTGCACAATGTTTAAACAAGGCATTAAATATTTGCACAATAATTAGGGAATGACGGGTCAGTGTTTTAAATAAGGCAAGGACAAATGAGTGAATTCTTACGCTAAATTCCACAACACTGTATCACAAACTGTCTTTCTTGCAAGGTGACGTGTTTGAAAGGATCCAGCAGAAGTAACAACTGAGAGGAAACACATTTTCCATGTTTTGCTCGCTATATCCTCCCATTTTTCGTCTCCTTTATGAATGCTGTTCTCTCTGCCCTTTGCAGTGTTTGTTTGCAGGGTCTGCTCTCCCTAGGAGCCGTGGATGCTGAGTTCTAAGGTCCCTGGCTTGTATAATTGAAAGCCAAAATGGGAGAAACACTGTTAGAAGCACAGCTGAGGACAATCCTGCTCTCTCACTCCTGAACAAAACCTTCTGGGCAGATAGACCTATAAGGTGATCCTAAGTTTTTCTGGGTTTTTCATAATTTCTGATGTCTCTCAGACAAAAGATGAAACACAGACAAAAACATATTCTCCATTGGAGGGTTCCCTTGATTATCTAGGGATGTTATTTAGGCTTGAAAATAGGTATTGTTAATTCTCTAGTAAGAAGTTTTGTTGCAGGGAGGCATTTTGGAGATTAACTATTTTATGTGTGGCATTTTCTCTTCAAATACTAAATTTTTTACTTACTTTCCTTGACGATTTGCTCCAAGTTAAATACTGTCATCTGTATTTATGTTAGTAGATATATTACCCAATTTCCAGTTCACACCTATAAAATGGTGCGATGATAATTTGCAGGACGCTAATTTTACTGTTCTGCAGGGTTTACTGTACCCCCAGGCTATACAGTCCTGAAGCAGATTGACCACCCTGATAGCAATAAAGGAAGGTAACTCTTCAGTAGCTTCTAAAACCATGTCACGGAACCAATCAAAATCCGTATTATGGGGTTTTTTTTGATTGTGAGGTTCATATTTGGCTATTGTAGATAGTACTTACGTGTCTTAAAAATAAACTGGAACTAGATTTTTACTCTGAGCATTAGATGAATACAAAATAAAATCACCAGAGCAACTGACTCCCATTCTTTAAGTAATTCACATATCTAGATATTATCTCCTTTACATCCTAATGAATGATTTGATTTCTCGACATGTCTCTCATTGGTCAATGGCAGTTTTCTTATCATTGCTCTGTCTCATGATAATCTCTTTTTCTTGGTTCTGATTAGGAATAATTCTTCCTTTGTCCTTTTCTGCATCACTGTATGTTCCCAGAACTTCAGAGAAAACGATCTTTTCTTTCTCGATTAGTCATACCGTTTTAACAAATACCTACTTGTTTCCTCATGTAAATGTATAAGAACTATTGTGTTTATTTCTTCACATTGCGTTAGCTGGGCTTAATCAGCAGCTTGATTGTGGAGTCAAAATGCAAATCTCTCCGTGAAGTTTAAGGATTAAGGAAAATATGGAGAAACAGCATTGCTTACATAGCACAGACTTTAGTGTGGCCAATGTGTTACTTTTCATGACCATTTTAGTCACTGAAACACTGTATATACTGGAAAAAAAAATCTGTGTGACAACCGAAAGCTATGAGCTTGGGGGCAGCTTTGATCCTGTAATAAGACTGACTAAAAGGCTTTCAGCTGTTTAAAGCTCAAGGAAAAAAGAGTTTGTAAAGAACAGTAGAGGAGCCCTAAACAGTAGTTTTCAGTGACATTAATTCTAGTTGGAGAGACTACAAAGAGAAAGTGCTTCAACTTTCATTGCTGTTAAGTTTAAGTGAGTTTGTGTAATCTGGCAAAGCTCCACTGCCATGAGCTGAATGCTGCACAACTGCATCATGCTACAGCAGAGAGTGAACTGATCGCTTGTGCCATCACCTTTTACTACATGCTGTGGTAAAAATGGAGGGTTTGTGTTTGGGTGAAAATGCTGTAATGGGCAGTAATGTTTAGCATTTTTCCTTTATATTACAAGTTTTGATGAGAAACAGAGCAAATGAAAAACAGAAATGTTTGATGTCTTGTATAGTCTTAAACAGTAGTTCTGATCTGGGAAAAGAAGCCTTTTGTATATTCAAATCTTCAATTTTTAAAAAAATCTGCACCATGGTCTCTAATTTTGCACATCAGCAGATCGTAGGTCAAGACCTAGAGAATTTTATAGCTTTTTACTGATATTATACTGATGGGGAATGTGATACTAAACTCTTTTCCCTTGAGATGATTGACATATTACTATAGATCAGGAGATGTTTATGCCTAGCTCCAGCACAAACCATGGATCTGTTTTTTGAGTTTTCTTTTCTTTTTGCATATCTAGATCCAGACATAATGGCATTCCGCAGTCACCAGCTTTCTCCCACAATTTGTAGAAGACATTATTTTTCACTTGGCAACCACCTTTCCTGCACTCTGTTTGTTATCACCAGCAAAATGCATCTCATTAGCTAAGCTGCTTCTGCCCAGGAATACAATGTGATTTGGGAAATTATTCTGCTGTTTCACTAAATCAAAATTAAATGTCAGGGATTTGGGCTTGATATCCTCCCAAGACTTTAAGAAAATGCAATTTATGGCAGAAACTGGATTAATATTTTATATTTTACAGATGCAAATTTGACATTTTCTGTTGGAAAACAAAACTGCCATTTTCCTTTTTTGGGGGAGTTGCTTTTTAATGTCAGACTGTCTGTACAGAATCAGTGTTAGCATGAGATCTGCTGTTTGGGTTACAACATGAAACTATGTTTAGGATGGTTTT
Organism: Psittacus erithacus; assembly: GCA_009867235.2. Classification (NCBI taxonomy): domain Eukaryota; kingdom Metazoa; phylum Chordata; class Aves; order Psittaciformes; family Psittacidae; genus Psittacus; species Psittacus erithacus. The sequence continues at coordinate 110,809 of WYDI02180819.1, read as the reverse complement.
GCTAATTTATTTTTTTTTTTTTAAGGAAAAATACATCCAACGTTGTGAAGTTTTATTTTGCCTGATGTCAGTGTTATTAGGCATTATTAATGTGTGCTGCAGTATTTGTTTCAACCTCTCAGATGAAATGATTTGCTGCCAGTTTAAAAGCCTGACACTATAACCTTCTGTTATATAGGGCTGGGCTTCAGATCTGTAATATGTTCATGAACAGAACATATCCCCACATGTATATGAAGCAAAATAGATATATATTGACAGAGGTCTAGCACGATTGAAGTATTGCTGTGAATATCGTGGTTAAGATTTCCTTCCTGAATCCCTGATTGCATCCACCCTTTCCTTTTGAAAGAATTTTTAATTGAGGGTACTATTCCATTCTTGGTCTTGTCCAAACAAATCTAGAAGATTTAAGGGAAATTATTGTGTAAAAGACAAAGAGGGAGAACTGTTACATTTTTCTGTGTAAGACATTACCATTATTGCAGTTTTCCATACAGATAGCTCAAACCTATAATGACATTTTGTTTTGACTTTTTTTAAGTAGCCCTGGCTGACCTTGCTTCCAAAGGTGAATGTGAAAAACAATAGCAGGGGAATGAATCCTGAGCATATTTAAAGCACAATAATGGGAAATGCTCCTGTTGCCACCAAGTCCTTTTCCTTCCCCTGGCAACATCTATGGCTTGTCCCCAGCACTGCACTACCAGTCTCTGGTTCCCTGACCCTCTTCATTAAGGTAACTATTATCACTATTAAAAACATATATTCTAGTGGTAACATTTTGAGAGCACAATGAAATCTCATCAAAACAGGCCTAAGATACATTTTTTAAATGCATCCATAGGTCACTGCTTATGATGGACATGCTAATTTTTGATAACAGATTTCTCCCAGTAGCATATTCCAGTTTGATTTCTAATGAATGCTTGGTTAAATACTGTTAATATTCACTTTGAATAAAAACATTGCTGATTGTATACTTCTTGGATTTATCTTCACATTTTTGGACAGAGGAGATTAGAAGTCTTGCTATCTGTTGGCTTCTATACAATAATAGATCAATTATAATAACTGGACTGTTTCACTAGTATGTGTTAAAGTAACCGAAGTAACATGATTTAAACTGAGAAGTTGGATACGCGTTCCTTTGTTGCTCTGATTTCTGTATATGCTGCTATGCCATAGTCTAGAGGATTTCTTCAGAAGGTTAAACATGTATTTTTAACTGCTATAACTTTGCTATAATGCAAAAGCTGCGGACAGAGATGGAGAAAAATGAAGTACTTTCCTAGTGGCTGAGCATTTTCAGCAGTCAAAGCTTGGCCCTGTGTGGACTGCAATTGCAAGTTTGCACAGGCAGAGGAAAATGTGTTAGCAGGCAGAGAGGAGAAGGCCAGGGATTTTACAATGCAGTAGTGAGAGCAATGCAGTTTTGCCTGGTAATGTATCACTGGAGGCAGCAAAAGCAGGGAGGATGATGCTTTTAACCCATGTTTTCTCATGGGCATAAATGCAATCCTCATTTTGCACTCCGAACATTTGTCAGTGCAGAAGATGACAGATTTAATCTCGTATTACTCATGCAGAGCTTTCATTCAGCCTTCTGCATGGAGCCCAGTATAGTTATGTGGGTCTGTAGTATTAAATCGGTGAAGTGTGACCTTGTTCAAACAAAGTTGTGCAAGTTCCTTTTTGTGAACACTGGCACTGCTCAGGGGTCTGGCTATAGTGGCAGGACAGATTCTCAGATCTGCATGTCTTTTACTGCAACTGAGGAACTAGGAATAAAAAGGCAGAAAGATATATGCTGCATACAAGGGTAGAAGGAAACACCTCTAGCTGTTTTTTGCAAGTGGTGTTACAAATTAGGTACCATCACTGACTTCTGGTGTAGACAAATGACAAATGTTTTTCTGTATGCGAACTTGTTTATAAAGACAACTGCAATCTCCTGGAATAGATTAGTGTTTTGCTGACAGCATACAGATGTTATGATTTAGGTATTTATTTTTAATGAATTGTTTTTTCCAGCCTTCTGGATTCTAATTAAGCAACTGTGCATATTTGTAGTGAATGCAGGGTTTTAGAAGCAGAGTAAATTTGACTTTGGCATAAAAACTAAATCAGGGGGGTTTGATATTAATATTTCACTTATGAAGGCAGCTTATTGATTCAGAGAGGAAATGCCTAGCAATCCCAGTGAAAGAGTCACAGGCACCTGCTCTTAACTCAAACAGGTTTTTGGCAGGAATGATCTAACTGCTTATGCTAATTGTGGTAGAAAACATTTTCTTATACAAATAATTAAGATGCCTGAAAATAGAAGACCGTATCATGACATGACATCACTGAAATGAAAAAAAAGTTTTAAATGAGCTAGAAATGGCAACATGGAAGATAACACCAAAAATCATAGACAGTGTCATGGGAATGGACCTCAGGAAGTCACACAGCCCATCTTTTACCAGTTGACTCTCCCGAGAATAAACTTTATTGTTTGTCACAGGAAAAGACATGGTTTTGTCAGGGTAAAGGTTATAAAAAGCCATAACTTGTGATAGAGCATATGACCTTAGCCCACAATTGGTGTGACTTTGCTGTGGTCTGCATATGTGTGTTTCTGCATGTTTGTACACGCACACACGTATATATGTATATAGTGGATATGACAGATATTAATTGCCATGTCTCTTGATAGCTGCTTCTGTTTATACTGCTAGACACTGCACATTTACACCTTGCCAATATGATTCCTCTCTGATTTTTTTTATGGGGTTTGTGCTATGAGGATTTAGTGTGACAATGTCCTTTTCTAAAAGCTCCCTGTCAGTCATGGGGTCATCAGAGAGCCTGAGAAGGGAACAAAATTTTAAATATGAAAGCAAAGGTACGATCCAACCTATTGAGATACTTTTAACCATCTTGAATATTCGCATCAAATCCTTTCCACTACTTCTGTGAAGTGTTAGGAAAATGATTTTTTTTCCTGCAGTTATTTTTATTGTGCTTCCATCTGGCAGCAAAGTAAAGAGGCAGCATGAGTTTAGGACAGGCTTGTTCAGGACAGTATTGCTGACACTTTAAGCAATTTATCTTTCCCTGATCAATCTGTCTAATTAAATAAAACCACAGAATTGAAAAAGATGTTGGATATTTTTGCATTTTTCTGAAGTAGGCTGTGGTAGACTTTTCTCAGACTAAACCAAAAATGACCTGTTTATGGAGCCAGCATGTTTCCAGGGTCTGAAGCAGCTTTGCAGTTGCTGGTCAGGAAAGAAATTGAAGACATCAACTCCTTGGTTTTACCCGTGTTCTTTCTTGCTTATCTGTTAGCTGAGGGGCAACGAGAACAAGCGGCAGCCTCTCAGGTGGGAATGCAGGAGCATGTGACAAGCTCTGGGAATGAGTTGCTGTCTGGGAGCTGGACTTTAGATGTACCATTGTTGGGCTCTCTGGCTTATACTAGCTAAGACAACAGCATCAACAGTAAATAGTCACTCTGTGGACAGCATGCAGTGCTAAATCAGAGAAACCACAGGATTGCTGTGGCAGATATTGATGGTAAGCATATAAAATAAATCTTGAAGGATGAGCATATCTTGGTTTAACAATGCCTGGTTCCTAAATCTATTTGCTGAGTACCCAGTGCACACATAAATGAGGAAAGTATTGCGGCAACAGAAGATATTCTTACCAATTCAACACATCATGCTGCTTCAGCAAGACACTACTGGACACTGTTTCTTTTCTTAAAGATGACCCTGCCCAAACTCTAACAAAGCCAGTTGCTGCATGCATCAAGATCAAGGTGGTATGGTTGTAGGCTGAAACCCAGCTATTGGCTTCAGCAAAGGGTCCCCATCAGCCCCCCAGGAGCTAATTATGGCATTTGGAGCCTATTTAATTTTCTGCTGACTTCCTTGAAGACATGTTGTGAGCAGTGATTCATCCATCAGTTCTTCCCAGTCCCATGGGACCTGTGAATGGGTTGCTCAAACCGCTGTGCTTTTTTCCATTTCCTGGAAGCACTGGTGTTTGGGGCAGGTTGCTGGGCTACACAGTGCTTCTTGGACACCTTCCACGTCCACACTGGGGCCAGGGGCTGGCCATCAAAACATTATCCCCTGAGCCTAATATCCGCAGCATAATCTCCCTGACAACCCCAGCCCTTCAGTTTTGTGGGAAAATTACTTCACCTGTGAGGGACACAGGGTGTGAGGCTGTCTGTGGGAAATATTCCCAGGGAATAAAGGCTGCGAATGTGCTGAAAGCAGCATTGCTCTTTCAGGTGTCAGTATAAGGAACTTACAAAAAAAAACTTTGTTCTTCCTTGTTGAACAGAAAGTGCAGCAGAATGGGAGCCAAAGCTATGAAAAACTGGACTAGAAGCTGAAATGATGTTGGGGTAGCTAGGGAAGGAGGCAGGACAGTCCCTTATGGAAGATCCATATGAAGAGTTGTACTTGAGTGAAAGCTTATATCAAGATAGTTTGTTTTGCTGTTAATTACATTCATGAAAAAACACAGGCTGGGAAGCATGGAAGCCTAAACCCAAAGGCTGTGCTTTCTGGTAAAGCCTCTTTCTAGCCTCCTTCTCCCAGGGTGGTTGTTACAAGTGCAGGGTTTCTGGTTTTGCTTTCTTTTTCTGTGGGGCAAAGTAATTTTCAGCAGCAAGTAAGTGAAGCTCATTTCACCAGTGTCCAGGCTGTACGGAACTTCCGTGTGTACTCATATCAAGGCTAAAGTCTTGCTGCTGACCAGGGATCAGAACATCCCACCCTCACCCTGGCAATTTTCAATGCTACAGCTCTGCCTGGGCTGATGTGCTTCCTAGTAATTACCAAATTACCAATCTGCCAGTGGTAATAGCCACCAATGTAATTTTATTTTGAGCCAATTCTTCACAAGGCTTACAGCAGATAGGGATCCTGAGATCCCTGAGATGGAAATGTTTTTCACTTTGTCAGTCAAAATATTTTGGCATGTACAATGCTTTTAATAACCATAACCGATCTGTTTGAGCATACTCATACCAAGAAGAATTTCATCAATGCTCAACAAGAAAAGCAGAGCTGGGCATAGTAAGAGGGAGCCTTTAAAGGAAGAGAAAACTTTAAAATTTAGATTCTAGGCAAAAATTTGTTCAAAGGTGAAGAATTATGGTTAGTGTGCAGCCTGACTTTGGTACATGTGAACAGACTTTGGAAAGTGAGATTTTTGACTCGTAAGCAGTGCGGATTCTGAACACCTGACTATCAGACCTATGTTTTTGCTCAGTGTGATTAGTTGTGACTAAATCATCTAAATCTAAACAGTAAAATATCTAAACCTTATTCTGACATACAGGTGTAGATCCTCAGCCACATTGAGATGATCCACGACTAAATGACTGGAGAAAAGTGTCATCTTTGGGAAGTCTGTACATGTTAGTCTGGTCTGGGGAATGACCAAGGACAATGCCCCTTTTAATGAAATTTAATGACATTAAAAATGTCATTGTAAATGTTCCTTTTTTCTTTTTTATGAAGAACCCCATATAATTCTGGCTCCTTTGTGAGGTCAGCCCTATGTCTGCAGCCTGGCTGTGAGAGGAGAAGGAAGCATGGGTACTTTGTTCTTGCTGGTGCCACCCCTCCTCCATAGCCTGTAAGAGAGCAGGCTGTAGATTCAAGCACCTTCTTTCACCCCTCTCACCTCCTATGAATCTACTGACTCTCTAATTCCCTGGAATAATCAGATTTAGGAAGTTATAAAAGGTGTAATCATTTGTTTCTTCTCTTTTTGTGGTGATGCAAATTTTGCCATTCAGCACAGAAAAGCCATCCAAAATAATACAGTCGTTACCAGCGCTTGGAATGACTCTGAGCAACACATTCTCCAAAGAAATTCAGAGTCAGTTCTTGTTTACCAGCAGATTATATGCAAACTGGATAGCAGGGCACTGAACTGGAGATCTTGGAGCCCAAATCTGTCCCCAAGCACTTACTGTTTAGAGCATAACTATACTGGAAGAAGTGTGATTTTATACAGTTTGCCAAGGGAAGCAAATACTTCAGGTCTTGTGTGGGGGCCAGGATAGGATATTATTACTTGGCATCATTCTCAAAAGCTGGATTTTTATCTGTTTCCTTTTCTGAGTTCAGTTTTCTCTTTCCATTTTACATTCTCTAATTTATAAAGCAGTATGCTTGGCATTTGTTGTTAGATGTTAGATATTTGAAATAAAAGTGTTGCACAGGTCACTGCCTCATTGTATTTTATTTGAATACTTTGTGGTTGTGGATCTCATTGTAGACATGTCACAAGAACTGACTGGCCAGATTTCCAGAAAAAAATGTTGCGCTTGCTTTCCTTACGAGAGAGGATAACTTTGTATTTTTTTCTCTTCAGTTTGTTCTTAACCAAGACTTCATGTAATGGTTACCATGCAGTCCCTGGCTAGATAAGTGTGAGCAAAGCCCTGGACGTGCAAGAGAACTCTGAGCAGGGAGCTGGCGTTCACCTGAGGCTGCAGAGGTGCAGGGCATGCAGGCAGGACAGGCAAGGAACCATAAGCTGCTACTTGTGGTACATGCAGTCATTTACACTGGGAACACCTGGGGCAGAAGGAATTCCAGCAGCTCCGGATAGGAGAAGCCAATACAAGCCCTTTCCAGGCCATCCCTCCCAGGCCAATGGGGAATACTGGGGATGTTCAAGGGACAAAGTGGGGTGTTCAGAAGTTTCCCATACAGACACTGGTGTGTTGTGAGCTCTTCTCTGAAGGTTTAGCTTTCTCTTTGATCTTCTGTTTAAAAAAGCAGACAACTTGTTTTAGTTCAGAAGGAAAAACTTCATGTCTGAACAGTGTGTAATCAAAACAGAGTCCACAGGAGATATCCACAGCCAGTTCAATGTAGTGTGATTTGCCTTACTCATCCAAGTGAGTTCATGGTTTATATATCTAGTTATGGTAACTTAATTATTAACATTATTGGGAATTTCATTCCTGATGGAAACAGGGAGAGATAAGGTCGCAGCCTTCTCATGTCATTGGGACCCATTTCTTGCTTTCTGCCTTACTGCTGGTGCTAAGAGGTAGATATAATTAGGATTTGCCTAAATGGAAAAAGTTAATATATAAATAAAACAAGTTGTAAGTGAAAGGTTATGCAGGCATAGCATGATTTCCAATAAGAACCATCTCAGAACTTTTGCCCATTTGCTTAGCTCATATAACATTATTTTCAAAGAAATCTTTGTTCTTTTCATCCTTTCTGAAAGAAGCCCAGGTACACGTGATTTGCTGTGGGTAGGTCTGACTCAAGCTGCAAACAGGTGATATGCACCGAATGCGTTTTCCTACCTGTGTGAGTCAAGGAAGGGCACCTTACTTGGCAACGAGTCAGGAGCGTGAGTCCTCTGCTCAGCCCCAGCTGGCAGATCCCCAGCTTGGGGTCCAGGCAGCTTCCCAGCTCTGGCCCAGAGGGAGGTGAGGGAAGAAGGAAGGGAGGGAAGGAGGGTCTCATAAACAAAGTGTCTCAACACCAGGTGAAATCTTCCAAGCTAACAAAGCTAAAATGACCTTTCAGTGAAACTCTGGCCTAGGGATAATGTTAATTTAACATGCATTTACTCAGTATTGATTACAGCTGTGTGTAGCAATCATGATATGCCTGTAGTGCCAGGAAATGTTAGTGTAATATTTCAGTTAGTCACGCATATAACTTGTATTTATTCATTTGTCATTTGTGTGGAAGAACATGAATCTACTTGGTTTTTTTTTTTTCTAATGCTATGAATAATATTTATGAAGTTGTTTGTACTTCAAAACCACCAGGTGGTGAACACAGAGATATAAAAATGCAAAGAATTGTAATCTCTGTGGAATGAAAATGTGAAATCAAGTGTTGAGCAAGATGCTTCTAAGGGAAATAATATATTTTCTGAATTATATTACAAGTGATTTTCTTGCTGTGTAGAATAATTTTTCATTTATTCTTTGAAGGGAAGTAAAAAAGAAAACTGTGCATTTCACCCTTTTCTCCAGCCCCTTTAACAAATGCTTAGGCAGAATATTTTGTCCTCATCTTATTTTTGATTACCAGTTTGTGAAATTTTTCCCTCCCCTCTGCAGGTACATAAACTAATAGTTTCCAGTTCTTTGCCAATGAGGAAGGGATTGTGCTTCCTCCCCCTTCTCTTTTTTTCCTTCTAAATGAGAGATTTTTGTGATTTTTTTTTTCTCTTTCCCATAGTGCCACTTTATTGGGGTCGTGAAACAGAACAAAGCCTCTTAATCTCAGAGTTAAAGCTGGATATGTGGAGCTGACTCAGAATTATTAGAATGATACTGATTTTGCATGGTCTCAACCCACTAACAATATTTAAGATCACCATGTCAACTACAGGTATAGAATATTGAATGATAGATCCACAAAGATGATCTGAGGTCTGGGGTACCTCTCCTATGGAGACAGGTTGAGAGAGCTGGGGCTGTTCAGCCTGGAGAAGAGAAGGCTCTGGGAAGATGCTAGAGCAGCTTCCAGTGCCTAAAGGGGCTGATGAGGTCACAAACTGTTTTAGGATTCAATGAATTTTGAGAATTCCTGCAGTGAATTAAATATCTACTTATTCTGTGCTACCTGCTGCAAGTGTTGCAGCTAGAATAAGAATTCATGTAAATGCTGGAGCAATGGAGCAAGGGGGAAGTGGCCTCAAATCAGGAAACAAAAAATTGATGGCAGGGTGTTTTCTTGGAGTAACAATTGCTAAATAAGACTGTGTGCAAAGTGGAGCAACAGTTATCAGGGTGTTGTCAGGAAAGAGCTCATACTCTGAGGCAGGTTATACCTCGATAAATAGGACCTCAAGTAGAAGGTTGCATAGTGGAAGAATAGTTTCAAACAAATACACAGGTCAGAAGTGGAAGGCAGTTCCTTAGATCTGGGGCCTAGGAGAGATGGTGAGAAGCAAATTGCACAAAGGTAGGAAGATTCATTTGCAAGGAGAGGAAAGTAAGTGATCGGATGTATCAGCAAAGCAATTAATCACTAAGTGCAGGGAACAACAGTGCCACTTAATAAAGCTGTTTGTCTGGAATGTTCTGCTTGACTCCAGGCTGCAGCTGAGAAAGAGAAGGAAAGAAAAACAACCCACCTTACCCACACCTTGGAAACTCCCCAGAAAAGGTCAATAACTTGAGGGTGGAGGAAATGCCTGATGAGGAGCTGCTTGATGTGTATAAAATATTCAGTCTTCGGGGAGGAAGGAGGGAAAGTTTGATGTGAGGTCTGCTCTTGGAATACAAGTTACTGAGGGAGATAAATTCAGAGCTAGGTGGGGACACCATGAGGCTTTATGCTGCAGTTAGAAAGTTCTTGATGGGTACTTCGAATGGGTGACAGCCTATTGCTAGCCAAATTGCCAATTCTTTACCAAAGTTACCTGCTAGCCAAATTAGTAATATACATCAATTTAAGAACAGCATAATATGTGTCCAGTGAACTATGCACATTATATATTTACAGGGCTATTAAGGGTGTACAGCAAGGCTTGGAATGGAGCCTGCAGGAATCAGCTTCCTTCTCCCATCCACCTCTGCATTTCTATATGCTTTCATTTCAAAAGAATGAAAAGTCTAGCCCTGGTGACAAAGAGTGCCTTTGCACTGCTTTGCTTGGTCTTCAGCCAGAGGGAGGGAAACAGAACCCTTTTCAAGGGTGTGAATTTCCTTCATTCCCAGGGCAGCTGGGCTAGCAAGCGGTGGTGGCGTGACACACCAAAGGTTGAGCATTTTATTCAAAATCAAAGCTTCCTTCTGAAATTGATGGGCTTAGTTACAGAATGCTTCATGCCCACCCTGCTGAAAGGAACAGCAGAGCTTATAAAAAGTTTAGTGTTTCAAGAATGCATCTTCCCAGTGATGAACTACCCAGTAAACACTTTGGTTCAATGCCTCCCAGACGTCTGTAGTTGTTACAGCCAAGTAAACAACCAAGTCAATTGGAGATTTTTTAAAGCTTAGCACCGTTAACATACAATACTACTGTGGTGAGAGACAGGAATATGTGTATCCTGAGGAAAATTTTTGCAGGCACAAAGTTAAAATTGTACCCTGAGTGAAGTAGAAGTGTTATCTAGTAATTCAGCTACAGTCCCAAAAGCCAAAAGTTCTGAATTCCCTCCTCTCCTAACTCTGGACATTTTATTATTTAGCTCTAGATTTCTACATATATGCTAAACAGCCTCTGATAAACTATTTTTTCCTTAGAAGGCTTATTAGACATAATAGCTGTTTCCAAAGTGAACTTCTCTAGGTTACACTGAGGAAAGCAACACGATAAGAGAGGTAAATTAAGCTCTGGAGAACACACACAGTGATCTCCTGCAGGGTGCTTGAAATTACACTGCTCTGCTCACTCCTGTCTCTGCTGGAATGCAGAGAAAGTGGAAAGCACTCTCCTGCAGCAACACAATAAAGCAACCAGACTCAGCAGCTGGGAAATGAGCTAGCTTCAAAATAACAGCTGTGCAGATAAGCCTGTGAAAAACCAGTAAAAACTCTGCAGAAATGGTGATTTCTGAGAAAAAGTGATAGACCCAGAGGCCTTTTGTAGGGGGGAGTTATTACATATATGTACAGTGGCCACCACATTTAGAGCTACACCACTCAGTGATGCTTTGGCCCATGTGACCTCCCTGGAAGCCAGCACCAGTACCTGCCTGTCTTTCTGCCTGCCCTTGGGGCTCAGGCACTGAGCATCCACTTGGTCAGTGTCCCTTGCTTTGGTCTGTGTCGGTACATGAGTGCCCATGGAAGTGCAGGCATTCATGTACTCATCTCTCTAGGAAGGGTCAGTGCTGGAAACCAGAGCAAACAGGTCCCCAGGTGTTGAAACCAGGCAGTCAGGGCAATGAGGTCCAGAAAGGGAATTGTACGTGAAGGTTTAGAGGTCTCCTGCATCACCTGATTTAAAATGATACCAGTTCACAGGAAGTTTAATATTAAGTTAATTAGCAGGTATTATAACAGTCTGCTCTGATTCTTTTTTTACATCCTTCTACGTCAAAGTACCCAGATAGTGATACTAAAAAAAAAACCTCATGAAAGTACTGGCTTGGCTGAGAAGCTACACATAGTTAATGATGCTCTTCTATTCTCACAGCAGATATTTTTTTACACATTACCTGAGCAGATTTGACTATTAGAGATACAGCCTAGTGTAACCACTTGCTTTAGGGAAGAGCTAGGGCTTTAAGTAATTTCGAAGAATACAAAGAACAATCTTTCTTGATGAGTGTGCTTAGAAAAAGGAGCAATAAACCCACCAAGCTCAGTGTTGTTGTTTGACTCAGCTGAGAAGGGAGGAGGTGTTTGCTTTGGCAGAGTATCCTTTCAAACCTCAAGAGGTTCCTTAGGCCAAGGTCTTTGGTCTCAGATAGATTTATGACGCAAAAATGCTTTCTCAGCCTTTTTCCAGCTGTTTACAGAAATGAGACATGTCTTAAGGAGATTGTACGTAAGTCCAATAATATTTTAGTGAGACAGGAAGAATATAGGAGATGGAGAGCTTTATAATAACACATTTCTTACCACATGAAGTGATTTAAAAAATGTTTGCATGCGTATGTATGACAGATCTTTCAGAATAGGTTGCTAATGCATGTTGGAGGCAAAGCACAGGATTCTTCTTTCAGAGAATGGGTAGTAGTCTAATGATGGTGAAGTAAATTTAATCATGTTAAACGCAGTTCCTGCTTTTTTGCAGTTTTGTCCTATTTTAAAGCATGTTCATTGAAGAAAGTAATAACTTAGAATAACTGAACTCTGAAAGCTAATTGTTGTTTCACGTGAGTATTTACTATCCAGAGTGTTCAGCGGTCTTGACTGATCTGGGCAATGCAAAAAGCTGAGCCCACAAGCACAAGAATTTTATAGCACCTATAAAGTACTATATACAGTTTTTACTCAATTTTATACTGTTAAACTAAGCATTTGGTGTCATATGGCACTTTAAGTACTTTGATTTATGTTAAGACAGAAATTGCATCTGTAATAAACATTTTAAAGCATGAGTTTAAGAGCAATCTACTGTATTTATTTGTGACATAAACACTCACCTGCAGTGCATTTGAGAATCATCTTAGCCTTAACTCACACAGCACATTACAGCCATTAAGCTTCAGAAAACAGCAAGGTCATATCCAAGGTGAAGACAGAAGTGACTGGGAAGAGAGGGGTGGTGTGGCAAGCATTTTGAAATAGTAAATGGGAAAATATTCTTTTTCTCCTGTTCAGTATTCCAGATACATGACTGTAATTTCTTACTGTACTGTAAAGAGTCCTATGTTATACTGAGCAAGATAAAGTACCAATCCAGTCTTGCTTAATATGAAATATTTAAGCACACAGCCATGAAAATAACATGAAAAACCCACTGACATCTTTGAAAATAAATATAATCTAATTGCATGTGTTTCAGGTTTATGAAAATTCCCTCACAGATGGATGAAAGCACAGAAACCCTTTGTTGTACTGCAACTTGCCTCTGTGCTCCATGCGAAGAATCCTCCCACCATTATTACCTTTGCTATTCCGGTGTTGAATTAATTATGCTCATTAGAAGCTGCTTAATAGTAACATAAAGTGGTAATTTTAAAATTATTTAGGTAGCTTTTTAAATAGCTTAAATAGCTTAATCCTTCCATCTTTGAATATTTTTTGTGTGATAGTAATAGAGTGTTGGTAGAGTGGCAATAATGCAATTGTTTAGGAATGAATGGAATTGTTAGGAGTGAATGACAGGACTTTGCTGGCAGAGTGGGATGCTAACATTAATTTGTTTATTTCTTAGGAAATCACAGAATATGTGAATTCAGATGGATCTCTGGTTTCCCAAGAGCAAGCAGAAAAGAGGTCATGAAAAAGCAAGGCACATTATAAAATCATGAGCTTGAAGTTTTCAGGGTAGGACAGTTCATTTGGGTAATGACTTGGATAAAAAAAAACCCAAATACAGAATTCTTTAGTTTAAATAATAAAGTTAGAGAGAAATCACTCAACAGTATTCAACCTCCCAGGTTGCCTATGCTGATCTAGCCTTGTCTCACTGTTTTTAAGGAAAAGGAAGGAGACTGTCTTTTTCTGTTACATGTTGGTGGAACAGTGGCACAAAGGATATCTCACAGTAAGGAAGCCTTGGACGGTAATGTTACAGTTTTCCATAAACTAAACGGAACAAGAAGGTGTCAGGCCAGTGCTTAAAATCCTACTGCTAAGTTTGCAGACAGCCAAGATGATATCCTTTGCTGAGTATTTATTTTTCAGGTATCCTTTGTCATGGTTCTTGGCAGAGACAATCTGCCATGGTTGTCAGAAGCTCTCAAAAATACTTTTGCTGAGCACATTTTTTTGGTCTTTAATGTAAAAAGCACTGCAAGAGAGGTACCTAGGATAAAATCCTGATCCACAAGTCGGCTTGAAATATTGCAAAATTTTTTGTGGTAATCAATTAATTGAAGTCAACCAAATAAGTGTTTTGGTGAAGATATCCCTAAAGCCTCTGAAAGCTGTTCACTTCCATGCTTTCCATTGGCATACACAGCTGAATCTGCGCCATAATATTATCATCCTACATCAGAAATTGCAGTTTAATAGGTCTACTCACTATGTGGTTTTCCTATTACTTTGATTATGGAGATAGAAAGCCTTTTTGAGACTTAGGAGATAAAATCTGGGATTTTTAGATCTTCCTTTAAATATCCTCACTGATAAAATTGATCCAAAGTTACAGATGACAGCTTCTGTGGGGTCCTTTTGTCATCATTTCACTACCCTTGAGAGTTACATGTTAGGTTGATTTGAAATCGATATGAAAGTATTATACTTTAATGAATAAAATCAAAGTATTGCTGCTTAAGCAGTGATAAAGCATTAAAATGGCACCTCTGAGTGTGTGCTGGTTCTCTCTCTTCCAGCTTTAACTACTACTTCTCTGAATTTACCTGTGCCTTTTGAACCGACATTTAGAAATAGTTACAGGGACATCTTTCTGATAATACTAATCTGGCACTCTACAGATTTGTTGAGTTTAACTTTTCTGGGTACAACCACCTGGAATTTTACAGCGTAGGCTGGTTTGTTTCTTGTTGTGAGGGTCATCTTCCTTGACCTACAGTATAATGCCTCTGAAATACCTGTGATTTAAGATTATGCTCAAAATGGATGAGGAGGGTCTTGAAGAAGCAGCTGTGAGACATAGAGAAGTCAGTTCGTTTGGCTCTGGCTCTGTATTTCATGATCAGAGCAGGCTGGGGCTCCCTTCACTCACATCAACAAAGGGTCCAGCTGTGTCCTGGGGCTTCTCATCATTTTCTTACTGAGAATGACAGTGGGAGTGTAGTCTGGGGACTCTGGCTCTTTGCAACAGCCATATTTGTGTCCTGGAGGAAAACCGGAGTGTGTGCATGAACAAAAAACATGTTCTGCGGATCACAGAGACCTGGAAAAGTACTGGGTGGTATGACAAGGGTCTCCTGGAATAATTGGGCTGGTTAGCTAGGAAAAAAAAGACTATATTTACATTCTGCACACCAGCCTTCACTACATATAACTTTGATTTCCAAAGTTATCCCTTTTATCTGTGTATATAAACTGTTTACTTTTAATTATGCCCCCTATGAAACTCAAGGTGACCTGCACATTCACGCATTACCTTTGAGCTCCCTCAAGTGGCAATGAAACCCTCGGGTTTGTTGCGCGAGTGCTTTCACAAGGAAGCCTTGCTGTTTATGACCATGGTTCTTAAAAGCGACCGTGTTAAACAGAAAGGGCTTCTCGGATTTAAAGAAATCTAGACTAGTTTAGGGCAGTTGAAAATGTGACACTATTATTCATAATATAGTTATCTTTTTACAGTTCTGTTAAAAAACACTTACCAAGTGTTTTTACCAAAACAAAGCATTTTATGCCCCATAGTAGTTTATGGTAGTGCTTGTTTGCACTACAGACACATGGTTCCACCATGTTTTGAAAACTTATTTTGACTTTCTTGAATGGTTACAGATGGAATTAATGACTGAGTAGCTGGAAGGTGGACATATTGGTTCAGGTCATGTCATGTCAGGTAAGACTCAACACTTTTGTTTCTATCATCCTGAAAAGGTAAATAAATCCTTTGGCCTAAATAACAAATATTTCTGCCCTCATTAAGAACGTATTTTAATCAAAAAGCACCATCCCTCTCTTGATTGATTCAGGTCATCTTTGGTGTAAGAAGATAAAATTTGGTGGGAGGCTGGACTTTTTCATATTGAATAAGTAGCTTTTTCAAGGGCTTCTCTAATATGTGAATACCTTTTGGGATCAAACAGCTCAAGTAAAAAGACTTCAATATCCAAAAGGGGGAACAATGGAGAAATTTTACAAGCTTTTGCATCTCTCTGCATGCTTATTGCAGGATTATTACAATGTAACCCTTAACCTTTTTTTTTATTTTATTTTTATTTTATTATTTTACTTATTTTGTGTGTATGTGTTTTTGTGGTGTTTTTTTTTTTTGTTTTTTTTTTTTTGTTTGTTTGTTTGTTTGGTTTTTTTTTTAGTTTGAGACTGATTGCAAGAGGTTTATTCTTTTTGAATGTCTCAAGAAAAATACTGGGGTAAAAACCCGAAGCTTAAACACGTGAGGAGAAAGCCAGGTGAAGCTGTGGAGGAGGCTGGGACATGTCAGGGCCGAAGTGCTGGCTGTCCTTGTTCCTTGGCACCTCCAGCTCCAGACAGGCAACACGCGGGATGGGCAAACCTGCCAACAGGGAAACAAAACACACCTCCCGGGTTTTGTGTCTTTAATCAGCCGGAGAGCAGAGAGGCACCGTTCTTCACAGACCTCACTCGCCGTTTGTCAGTGACAGGCCTGCCCTTAACATCCTTTTAAATAGAAAAGGAGGCTACAGGCGCTGAAACCTGGAATGATGTCTCACCAGCTGCGTGCCTAAGATGAAGTTTTGTCACTGCTGGGATGCTGGGCACCGTTTCTGTAGGTGATGCTCTCACCATACCATGAAGTCTGTTTAGGGGTTTGGTCTGGGGCTATTTGAAGGAGTTTTTTGCAGGTGTTACCCTCCTATTTTAGCTCAGGAGCAGGTTTAGTCCCACCGCCGGATCGCTACCATGGAAACGCGACTCGATATCTCACGTGAGCCACGGGAAGATCACGTGTCTGCTGCTCACGTGATGGTGGCTGTGATGGTGGCTGCGATGGTGGAAGAGGAGCGGGCGCTGTTGGGTTCTGTTGGCGGTGATGATGGTGGCGTTTCTCCGAAGCCCCTCCGTTCCTTGTCCTCCGCCTGCGACCCTCGGTGCCTGCCGCACAGGCTCATTGTCCTCACGATCATGTGCTTCCTGGGCTTCGGTGGGTGGCGGCGGGCGGGGTGCCGGTGGTACTGGGAGCAGAGCTCTGAGGCGTCCCCTTCTCCTTGCAGGCAGCTACTTCTGCTACGACAATCCGGCGGCTCTCCAAACGCAGGTTCAACGGGTGAGTGGCTGCCTTCGGCGAGAACAGGGTTAGGGGGTGAGGGAGGCACGGGCAGAGGCCGGGTCGGACGGTGTGCTGCTGCTTCTTAAGTCGTTTTGCTTAGATACTTGTTCGGTGTCCCTGTAATTACCTTAAGAGTAAGTACTTTTTTTTTTTTTTTTTTTAATTCCTCCCTCCTTTATGTAGGATATGAAGGTGAACACAGCTCAGTTCATGTCACTGTATGCCTGGTATTCCTGGCCTAACGTGGTTCTCTGCTTCTTTGGAGGTTTTCTGATAGATAGAGTTTTTGGAATACGGTAGGTATGATTGTAGTGTCACTCGTGTTCAGTGGGTGGTAGATATTAAAGTGCATGTGAAGTATAGGCTGTACAGAGTTTTTCAGATCTTGATATTTTCAAATTATAATAAGCTTTTCCAAACATTTTTTGCATAATCTTGTAAATTCCACTGGTATAAATGACCTTCCTTCTCTTAAATAAAGTTCCTTCAAAAATGCTAGTCTGTACTACCTTTTTTTAAGGAAGCTGTCAAGTTATAGCATTTATTACAGGGATCTTTTATTACATATCAGTTCCACTTGTTCCTTTGCTGTAGGTCTAATGTGGTGTTTTATAGAGAAAAAAGATTCTAGCTATGCAGTAAGTGATTTTAATTTTCTTACAGGTTGGGCACTATAATATTTAGTATCTTTGTTTGTGCTGGGCAGGTAAGTGCAAATGAGAGGGTGAAGGCTGATACTTGTCTGAAGCTTCTTTACTGGGGCTGGGGAGAAAAAACCCAGATGGATTTTTGCATGGTGGGTATTTCAGATGGGAGTGGGCAGGTGAAGAGGAATGAAATGGGTGAGCCCTGGGTTTTATTGGGTTATTTGGGAACAGATGGGGTAACTCAGAAGAGAGGACCTTGTAGATGAGTGAAATAATGTAAAGGAGCCAAATGTTTTATCTGTTTGTTGTGAAGCTACTATGTAAGCGTATTTGGATTGGGTATGATGGTAAAGGTGGAAACATGACTTGAACATTTAGAGGTGTTTCTGAGCTAAGCTTCAGGGTGGGTCAGGTTGGATACTGTTTAGCCAGCTGAATGATGAATAAGGCCGAGGGAGCAAAGGCTAAAAGCTAGGAATGATGTGGGTGTGAAGTATTTGTCCAGATCTGGGAAAGAAAGAGCAATTTTATATCTGTTTTGAAATGATTCTAGTTTGTTCCATACTTCAAATATAAAATCATGATTTTTCCTTAAATTCTTATTTGCCAGGTAGTTTTTGCTTTGGGAGCACTCCTTAATACTTTCTGGCTGATGGATGCAGGCAGATTCATTTTCGGGTAAGTCTAGAAGAGCGTAGTATGTGCTGTCTGAGATAAAGACTGGCTTTGTGTCCTAGAAAACACTCCCATGTTTACACTCAAAGACAAAATTGCTGGATATTGAGGCATCTATAAAGTTGAGGCATGCAAGATCTTCAGTTGTGTTCTCAGTCTAGTTTGAAGTTAGAAAACACAAAAAATAGGACATTCAGTAAGCTAATAAAACTCTGTTACTCCTTCTTTTAATTCATACTTTCATGAGTCTCTAGACTCAGGAAAGCAACAGCAAATACAACAGGGCTCCTACAGTGTCAGCAAATGAGAGCAAATGTCAGAAGAAAAACCTCCAAGGTGTAAATGTGCCAGAGTATGAAAATGTTAGAAAATCTGACCAACTGAATTGGGGGGTGGGCAGATGACTCCATGAAATTCTGACTCCAGGTAAGATGCCTGCTTTTGGTTTCATTTAGGTCAGGTTTTATAACACTGCAGAAGAGAAATTATAAACTGCTCCTCACTGATTTAATTTCTCTAAATGACCAAAGGCAATTATAGTTGCTTCAAGACTACTTAAAATACCTTGTACTCGTATTTTTTCTCTAGACATTGCAATTCTTTTTCTGAATTGTCTTTTAAGAATTCTGTTTTCTTCTGTATATGCATTAGATCTACTTGCACACAGATATAGTTCCCTAAAATAGTGATTTTGGTATTGCCAGAAGCTGATGGACTGCTTCCTATTGCTTTGCCTGTTGCAGTTAACATGTTTCCTTTTGTGCCTTCCTTTTTTAGAATAGGCGGAGAGTCCTTAGCAGTGGCACAAAACACGTATGCAGTCAGCTGGTTTAAAGGCAAGGAGTTAAATCTTGTGTTTGGATTACAGCTAAGCATGGCCAGAATTGTAAGTGTAAAACTGTGTAGCTTTAATTTATAGATTTTAGGGTGTGTGGTTTGTGTGGCAGTGAGACAGGTGGGAAACAGCATTTCTAATGCTTCTGAGTAGTTTTTGTAGTAAATAGATGAAGAATCGAGGAAATGGTTTAATAAGATTTCTTAGATCCTGTCAAACTTCTTTAGAAGGCTGGTGGTATTTTTAATGTAGACTACTGGGTGGGACAGTCACATTGCTGTGTTTCATCAGATTAATTGATTGTTGGTACAAGCACTTAAACTGCTGCTTGAGTTGGGTTTACACTAATATACCAGGCTGGGAATGAAGAGAACAGAAGACATCCCTCTTCTGTTAGGGCTCCTCCAGCAGCCTGTGGTATCTTAAACCACTGCAGGTATTTACCTCAGTAAAAGAGAGTTAGATGGTCACAGCTGGGTCAGGCTGTTGCTAACTAGCAGTTGTTGCATCTCAGGTGAGCTGCAGTTAACTGTCTGTTGCTAGCCTTGAGTTTGGAGCCATGGACACCTTTTCTAGGGACAGAAGGGAGTCGGGGGAAGGTGCTTCTTCCTGGTGCCTGTCAGGTGGGAATCTTGTTTACTTTAACATGTGGTATTAAATTTAATTCAATTAGTTTCTGAGCTAATGCAGTGTATGACGTGGGGATTTTATGTCACTTTAATATCTCTGTTGAAACCCTTGCAGTTGTATAAAATTTCAGTTTGTGATGGTATATTGTTGTTGCAATGATTAATTTATTACATACATGGACCAAAACAGCAGGAAATAATTTTGTGGTTGGTGCTGATAGTTTATGATCACTGTGTAGCATCTTACCTGTTTGAAACAGAGTTCCATAAGAAGTTTGCCTGATGTTCCTTTTGAATTCATAGAATTGTGAAATGCGTTATTGTTCATGAGTCTGTTCTGCCTAGGGAAGCACAGTGAACATGAATATCATGGGATGGATATACTCTAGAGTTCGGGATCTTCTGGGGTATACTGGTCCCAGTACTCTTGGGTTAACTCTCATGATAGGTCAGTAATACTTTGATGCCACCTGCTATTTTAGGCCTGTGAATTTTGACAGAATGCATACATGTTAATGATTTTTTCCCTACCTTGAAAGTAGAATGTGTATGTTTGAGACTAGGAAGAGCAATTCAAATACTGTTTGTATCGATGGCTAATATTCTTATACAGAGTGTATGATTACTGCATCTGCTATAATGCTGTGTGTTTTTTTGCCAAATTCAGGTTTATATCTTATGGAGATGAAACATTTAATGTGCTTTGAGTAAGGGACAGACTTGAAAAAAACTTCTGAAGGGTATCATGTCAAAGCTTGCCTGTAGTTGTCTGATGTGTAAAAGTGAAATTTCCACTGCCTTTGGATCTTTTCCTTCAGATATGGGTATTGAGGCCCTGGTGCTGGTAACAAGGCACAGGCTGTTTTTCTCTTATTACAGGGTGCAGATAAGGAGCTTGGGTGTGCTGAGTGGGAGTGGTGGTAATGTTTTAAATAAATATTTTAAAGAAAATTAATGTAGTTACATGTTTGTACTCCAATTCAAGGTGGATGTCTCTCATGTGGCAGGCTTCAGTATTTATACCTTATTCTTTGAGTTGTATAGCTATTGAGTCTTATACATAAGGCAGGCTGGTGTTAAACCTAGTTTTCATTAGATATGTAAAAGTATGCTGCGCTAGTTGTGCATAAAGCCAAATTGCTGCTTGATTGAACAACTAAACATGTCTCATTGCCTTCTTGCAGGTGGCATAACATGTCTCTTTTCACTGATGTGTGCATTAATCCTTGCTTATCTGGACAAGAGAGCAGAGAAGCTCCTTTCTAAAGAGCAAGGGAAAACAAGTGAGTGGGGAGGGTGGTGTGGCTGAACCTGCCTTCAGCTTCATTCTGGAGCAAACCCTTTCAGTTACGCTCTGTGCACTGTGCAGGTTTGTGTTTTAGGTAATTCCGTGGCTGCTGTGTCTTTTTCTACAGTTATCTTTAATAATAATTTTTAGTTCATTTTAGTATCAGTAGGAAGTTTTGCAGTTTTAAACACCAGTTTACAGGCGGATGCACTGTAATCTGCTATATTTATAAAGCACGTGGAGAGTCTCCCACTTCACAACAGTTTAATCTGCATCATTGTGTCTAGAATTTTTTTCTGTTGGAATTGTTCTTACTTCCTTTAATAGGTGTGCAAAACCACCCAGCTATTCTCTGTCAGCATGTGGTGTTTTGAGTTTTCTGTGTGAGAGAATTCAGACTGAGTGAAAAATAGACTCAATTTGAAGTCCAAGTAAGAGCATTTAACGTGAGACTTCAGACATGAATTTTGCTAGTTGGTTAAAGATTTCCTTGAAAAAGTGGTTTGTATTTAATTCTGATGTCATAAGACTTTCAGAGGCTTTAGAGAACTCATACATCCAGCTTAATGTGAAAGAGACAATTTGTTCTTGACTTTGGTACTGTTGATTTAGCACTTGTATATTCTTAACTGACTGTGTAAATTTTAAACAAGAGAATAGACAGTGGCAGGAATGTATGCGTTAGTAATGACTTGTGATCACCTTAATGTTTAGTCAGTGTGGATGAATTTTAGCTATGCTTATGCTGGCTGAAACAGTGTTATTTCTTGTCCTACTCCAGGTGAAGTGATTAAGCTAACTGATGTGAAGGACTTCTCTTTGTCCTTGTGGCTTGTATTTGTAATCTGTGTCTGTTACTATGCAGCAGTTTTTCCTTTCATTGGACTTGGAAAGTAAGTATCTTCCACTTATGTAGCTATTCCCCTTGAATGTGGCCAGGGGCTTAACTAGCTACTGGTGAAAATACTAGCATTATTGCTGCTAATATTTAAGAATCCCAGATGGCTACAGAATCCCTGGTCTCCTGGCAAGTCTGTTCTGTGGTTTGTCATATTCTTCTGTGGCATTGCTCAGTATACTTGTGATACAAATAAACACAGCTCTTAGATTTTCCTTATTTGCTGCCTGTGGGCAGTGCCATTGCTTAACGTAAGCTGAGCTGTCAGAACTCCAAAGCGTAATGCATGCTCCACTTCCTGGTTAAAACTTGGTACAGATTTGAAGCATGGCATGAGTTTTGGTGTGGGAAGCTGTGGACAGCTGTATTATAGAAGTCCTTCCATATGTGTAAGCTATTAACTGAGACATGGGGGTTTAAATGTAGTTACAGCTTTGGACTGAAGTTCTCTTACTGTGCTGACTTTGGTATATTTATCATGTTGAAACTTGGGGCATGCATATGTAGGTTTCCCGTCTGAGCCACATTACTTGACTTACAGTCTCCTTCAGATGGCTTTTGAATATATTTGGATTTAGAAACAGATCCCTTGAGCTCAATGCATGTTTTATAGTGAGTGAGATGGAAAAGTCTGAGAGACATTGCAGTCAGCAATGCAGATGTCTATTTTTTGCTTGTGCATTCTTTTGTATTTTAAAAATTCTCACTCTCTTAGAATACTCTTACTGCTAATGTCTTATTATTGGTTTGTATGTTGGTTATGTACTTCGGCTGTTTTCCCTAAAGTGTAATTTGAATAGTCCTTAGACACAAATTTGTAGAGTTTGATAATAAGCTCCTAAATGAATTATAAATGATGATCTGTGATGGGATGTTAATGTCAAACCTGTATAGCTTTAATATATATATTACATTTTCTTGTATACTAGGTTCTTGTGTCTTTAGTTTAATGTTGTGTCTAGCTTAATTTTTCTTTCACATCAGCGTACATTTGTCTAAATCTGTGTTTTTTTTCTTTAGGGTTTTCTTTATTGAGAAATTCAAATTCTCACCTCAAGAAGCAAGTGCAATTAACAGGTATACTGTGGTTGATTTAGTAAATAAATGTGCTACTGCTGTGTTCTAGGGGTGTGTGTACCTTTGGGCTCTGACCACGTGGGAGGTTTTGGATCTACTGTTGTATGTGGTGACTTGTATTAAGTGGATAGTTAGATTTCAGATGTCTCAAGGAATAATTGTCTTGCATATTCACATTGAGGAATTAGAAAGAAAAGGCTCTATCTGAAGGCTGTTGTTTTCTTCTGAGTGACAAAAGCAGTTTAATAGCAACACTATCTAAATTTTCCTAGTCTGAAGATAAATTTTTGATGTGGAAAACCCCCAAACAAATAAACAACAAAATACTTGGTGGTATCTGATTCCAAAAGCTCTGAGTATGTCACTGTTTCCTTGGATGTCAAGTGTTTTCATGTCCTCAAATACTTGGGAGTTTTGAGTTCTGGAATCTGTTGTTACAGGGGATTTTTGGTGTATTTTTTCTTACGGCCTCACAGGTAACAAGGTAATATGGTATTTTACACCATATGGTGGTTACACTTGTACTGTGTGACACCTAAAGCTGTCCATGGCTAGACAGTGTTCAGTTCTCTTATTTTTATTCTTTTGTAGTATTGTGTATATTATATCAGCACCCATGTCGCCAGTCTTTGGACTCCTGGTGGATAAACTTGGAAAGAATATCGTCTGGGTTTTATGTGCTGTAATAACTACACTTGCTTCTCATATTATGTTGGCTTTTACCTTCTGGAACCCCTGGATAGCAATGGTAACTCTTCTCTGTGACTTACAGCTATATATGATAAAATAAGAAATAGAGTTGATCCTGAATTGTTTTGCATAAGTAGCCACTGTCTTTTGACTCTTTAGAAAGTCTTCAAAACATATTTTGATATCCCCAAATTTAAGTAGGATAAACTATGTGAAAGTGAATATAAAGTCAGTGAAAAAACAAAGGATGCATAATATAGGCAAAACTATCATGAGCTATCCGTGGCCTAAAGATAACATTTCAGGTTTTGTTGTTTTGTGAAGAGAGGCAGTAGTTATTTATGTGTGTTTTGAGGTGGCAAAAACTGGCAGCTGCTGTCTGTAGCAGTAGTTCTGTAGCTGTTTAGTGCAAAGAGATGTTCAGCTTCTTAGAGGGGTGGGATTAGACTGGAAGTCTGTATAGAGTTGCAATTCCTTGTCCCTTCAGAGAAGTCTTTAGTTCATCACAGTATCTGTGTTTTGGTGGTGCTGTATTGCAGAGGTCTGTTCTCATGCTTTGTGAGCACTACTTACACTAACTATTGCTAGGTTACTGTGCTAGATGCTTGCTTTTCTCCTGAAACATGTTCTTTTGGTGTAGTTCTGCTTATTACTGTTACTTAAACTGTCTCTAATGCACTGTTTTGAGTAGTGAGAAACATCAATAAAGATCTTTGTTATTGATTTCCCCTTACTAGGGCAGATTCCCTGAAAAATTGCTTTTGAACTAAGGTTTATGGGCTTAAATACAGTACTTACCAGTGTATCAGGGTTTAAAAATGGGGACCTTGTTTTTCAGGTATTTTCTAGTGAGTTGCAGCATTGATCTTTTCCATTGGGTATTCCAGTCAGGCTCTTAATGCTAATTAGGTAGGGTTTAGTTTGTGGGTCACTCTTGGAAAAAGTTCTTTCTTCTTCTAAATGTGCCTGTGTATTTAGACCAATATTGCAAAAAGTATTCTTTTTTTTTTTTTTTTTCCTCCTCCTTTTTGGGAGAAGAGGAAAATTAAGATGTTCATTTATTATAACTTTGCAGCAAAAATGCTTGTCATCTAACATCTGTTGCCTTGTTCTTATTTCACCAGTGTTTGCTAGGAGTGGCGTACTCACTGCTTGCCTGTGCCCTGTGGCCCATGGTGGCCTTTGTTGTTCCAGAACACCAGTTGGGAACTGCTTATGGCTTGTAAGTACTTAAATCTGTCCATCTGTGCTGCTTTACAGTGACTATGTCCTGGTACTATTAAACCGCTGAATATCAAGAAGTTACAACATGTTAATGGTTACTAATTCCTCCAAGTTTGGTCTTGCAAGAAGTGCAGTTTCAGGACGGTATGTGTAGTAGAGCATGTGGTTATGTAGATCACAGAATCATAGAATGGTTAGGGTTGGAAGGGAGGGTAAAGATTATCTACTTCCAACCCTGCATCATGGGCAGGGACACCTTCCAACCAGGTTGCTCAAAGTCCCGTCCAGTGCACAGAAACTTCTGCAAAAATGCAGAGTCATGTGTCTGTCATATGTCATAATGAATGGAGAGAAGTTAATCTTCTTGTTTGAGCAGTGCCATTAATGTTTTCTTTAAAAATGAATTTCTACACAGTGGTAATCCTTTGTCTATGTGTTAGCATGCAATCCATCCAGAATCTCGGTCTCGCAGTCATTGCTATAGCAGCAGGGATGATTCTGGACACAAGAGGATACTTGTTTCTTGAAGTCTTCTTCAGTGCTTGTGTTTGCTGTAAGTACTGAAAACATTGAAAGTGAATTCTGTGCATTCAGGAAGCTTTATCAGGCTTTTTTTTTTTTTTTTTTGATATTTCTTGTAAGACAGTAATACCTCCTTTCTTACAGTTAGGTAGAGGTTTCAACTGGGGCAATGTTGAAAGTAACTCAAACTTAGTGAAGTGTTTTGTGGTTTTATTGAAGTGATTTATTGTAAGTCGTTTCAATATCTTGAGAAAAGTGAAGTGAATAAAAGGGTAGGTAAATGATACTTTTAAAGGCTATGTCTGAGGGCTGTTTTTAATACAGCTAAAACTAGACCAACCTTTTCTGAGTTACCATGCTACTTACAAGCATAATGGAATTTTCCAAAGGGGTTAAGAGATGCTGTTGGCAAAAATCTCCCCTTAGTTACAACTGTCATGAAAGATCTTAGTTGTTGCTCAGTTGTATGTTAAAGCTGTTCTTCTGTTGTAAATTTGTCAGCTAAAACTATTCCTCAGACTGTTCCTCTTTTTTTTTCTGGTTTGTGGTTTTTTTTTTTTGGTGTTGTTTTTTTGTTTGTTTTTTAGTGTCACTAATAGCTGTAGTCATGCTGTATTTTGTGAACCACCTTACAGGTAAGCAAGTGTTTTCAGCTTCTCTTGATTCTTGTTTTTATCAGAAGTCTTAAGTTATCAACCTGAGTTTGGTAACCTAATATGCAGGTAGTGTTGTATAGCTCATGGCTTTGGTACCAGGAACATCTCTTGATGAAGCCAGTCTCTGTAACATCATCTTTGTCAGTGCTGTAGTGTGTAACGCCCTGAACCTTGCTGTGATGTGAAATCTTGTCACAGGGCAGGGGTACCTATCCCTTCAGCTGACTTGAACAGATGTGTGTGATATTCTGCAGCTTTTTCTAAACTGTGTATCAAACTTGACTGTGTGCATATCTGAAAATATGAAAACTTAATTCTGTAGACTTTTCTTCAAATAGCAGTGTTCTTTCTCAACTTTTTTTGAAGTGGTTACTGCAGAAGGACCTGGAATGGATATTAATTTATTTTTTTCAAAGTTGCTTCCACTTTCTTTAGCTTTTAGGAGTGTTATTATGAGTTGTAGTGAAACGTCATTGTTATTCAACAGAAAACTGAATCAGGTTTGAGAGCTTAGTTTGGGTTCTGATTTTGCTTGCTCAGATGATTATGAATATGTTGCTCTTTCTCTTTACCCCAGTTTCTGCTTTTGTACAATTACTCTGCTGATTTCTTTTGTAAAGCGCTCAGAACTTCTGTAGCGAGGTATGATATCAAAGTTACAATACAAAAAGACCAATTTTAAAAGTTTCAAGTGTATTGTATTTTACTTCTGTTGCAGGTGGTGATCTCAACTGGTCTGCAAAGAAAAGGGAAAAACTGCAAAAAGCAGCTGCAACTGAGTAAGTATAAGGAACAATAAAGAACCATGTCCTTAGGAAATGTTTAATCTGAAGTGATTAAGTAGATTACTGTCTGAAGTCAGTCTCTTTTGTAGGTCTGCCATTTGTACTGAATGTTATTTTCTTTCTTACCAGTTAGTAGTAAGATTTCATATTCCTGCCTCTGAATGAATAATTAGAGGAAGTAGCAATTAACCAGGTGTCCTTTCCTGGCACTCTTCCTTACTATCTTCTTTGTTTCAGTGGCTTTCCAACTGAATGGAACTGAAGTGTGTTTAAAAAATGTTGTATTGCTTATTTAAAAATGCACTTCATTTATGGTGTGCAGCTGACCCAGTTAGCAGCAAATGTGACCTGAGTTTAATGTCAGGTAATTGACAGACCAACTTTTTTTGAAGTGTCATTAAAAGCTAGATCTCTTCAGAAGAAGCTGCACTTCAGTCACTTCCCCTTCAGTTTCAGCTTGCTCCTCTTGCTGTCTTATTTAGTAGTCTTAATTCAGCTTGTCTCTGAAAACTGTGACTTGAGTCTAAATTGCAGTGCTAATGTGAAACACAGTTTGTGATCAGATTTCTGTCAGATATTGTTGGTTACTGTGAAAGAATTCCAATTTTCAGAAAGAAAATGGGGCTAGGGTATTTCAATAATGTGGAATCCACTTCCTTTAAAAGGAGATGGAGCACTTGAGGTGTGCTTAGGGCAGAAATTGTCAAAACAGGCAAATTTCAACTGTTCATCCAATTAAGCAAATTTCATTCTGTGGGAGACTTGTATGTCCTACTTCCTTCTCTGAAGAAAATAAGGAAAGTGACACTTCAGAGTAGTAACTTGCAAAGTTCTCTTCCTTGTTCTTGACAAAACATGGGCGATGTGTTGAAGGTCCATTGCTGTGCATAGCCCTAGCAGCTGGAATCAGGTACTGTTGCTTTTTAAGTGTTGCTTGATCAAACATGAAGGTATCAGTCCCTTGCTGTTGGGATATCTCCTGAGTTTATCCCCTCTGCACAGTAGAAAGTGTACTTTTTTTTTGTTGGTGTTTGCTATCTTGAGAATGCTAAATGAGGGTAAAGTTCTTGATAGATATGGACTGCTGTACAAGAGAGTCAAACAGTGGGTTTCAAAATAATTGCCTTGTATCAGAGGAAGAGGAAGGGAAAAGCATTATTTACAAAGTTCATTTAGATGCCACCTTAAAGGTGAGAGAAAAGATCCTTCTGCTCCAGTTTCTCTATTATGTACTTAACATATGTACTTAATTACATACTGGTGGAAAAGGACCTGGAGGTGCTGACTGATGGCCACTGAACATGGGATGGCTTGTGCCCAGGCAGCCAAGAAGGCCAACAGCATCCTGGCCTGTATCAAAAATGGTGTAGCCAGCCGGGCCAGGGCAGTGATCATCCCCCTGTACTCAGCTCTTGTGATGCCGCACTTTGAATACTGTCTCCAGTTCTGGGCCCTTTGCTACAACAGAGATACTGAGTTGCTGGAGCAGATTCAGAGAAGGGCAGCAAAGCTGGTAAAGGGCCTGAAGCACAAATCTTATGAGGAATGGCTGAGGGAAACTGGGGTTGTCTTGAAAAAAGAAATCAAAACACCTGTCAGTAAGGTCTAGCCAGGTGACTTGTGGGGTTTAACATGGATTTTTTTTCTTGTCCTAATTTGTGGGCTTTTTACACAACAGTCTTGAAGAAAACTCAAGGAAACTAAAACCTCACCAGACGTGGTGAGCATCCTAGCTTAGTTGTGATGAATATCATCCTCGAGTAAAAAAGTCACAGACAGTTTTTAATACAAATGCACCACCAGACCCCAAAGCCTTGTACCTGGGATGAGTTCTGTGTCCAAATAGAGCTTTTTATCTATCTGTCTGGCCCATGTGAGATGTGTGACACTTCCAGTATTTACTATGAAAGATGGCTTTGTATTTATGTATGCTGTGGGATATAGTGCTTTAGAATAATATTTTCAGTAATTTTTATTACAATATTTTTTTCAGAAAAGAAATTTGAATAGCAAATATCATCCAGAAGTGGGGAGCATTTGATCAGCATCATGACAACTTGAAGAATTATAGTGTTGTGTAGTTTGGTCACTGCACACTAGCTCTTTGGAAAAACCTAACATGCAGGGGGGTTTTACAGTAAATGGTTGAATTTTATGCTTTGTAAACAGTTTTAACCAATACCAAGTTATCTCTTAGCTTGAACAAAATGGGTTTATAGCATTTTGCACTGTTTAAGCTCTGTCATGGAGAAGGTAGTCTGCAGCCCAAGACAAACATGTTCATCTTAAGATAAAGGCTAGCACGAAGTGTCTTTTATGTGCAGCACTATCATCTTGAGGGTTGAGATTTCTTAATGTAATGGCATTTAATGTTCTGTAATAAGACTCATTGCCTTACAGAGCTTAAAATCAGATCACTTATTGCCTTTATCATTATCTTAATGCAAACCATTGTCTTAAGCAAAGTGTATTTAGAGCTTCATTTGGTTCTGTTTCTCTTTAAGAATTGTATGGGAAAAGAGCTATTATGCTCTGGTCAAATACTGACTCTTGTAGGAGACTGCTGTTAATTCCTAAGACTGCTAAGCAGTCTTTTATTTGCATTTTTGACAGTTGATTCTTTTTGTATTGTAATCTTTTATTTTAAGGAGTGAAAGCTTGTTTAATAAAGAAATAGTAAAAACTGTTAGAAAAGCTTACTGAGCACATTGTAATCTGTGAAAACCAAAAAGTTTACCTTTCTACCAAAGTCTTGTGATCTAAATAAAAGGAAACTGCAGAAAACAGCCTCTCTCCTTTTTTACACTGAATTAGAGTAATCCATACACATCTTAGTCTCACTTAATCTGATACCCAGTATTCATCTATAAATATTACGAGCATATTCTAGTTATTAAAAATAAAACTGCATACACAAGATAAGTTGCTTGGGTTTGCACTCCTCAGTGCAAATATCTTAAACCAATTTTCTTTTCCAGAGCAGAAGAACAAGAGAGACTCAGACGTCAAAATGAAGATGACTGGGCTAAATTACGGCCAAAAGCTGATGACTTTAGTTTAAGGAATAAATATCTCTCCAAACTAGGCGCTCAGGTATTAGTAACAAAATAGGGGTTTTAATAACTAAGAATAGAACAATGAGATACTGGTTTTAAGAACTCTGCTTGTTTCAAATAGCCAGGAAATCAACCTCTGATTAAAATGCTAAATGTATGCTTGTTCTCAGAAATGAAGCCTCACCACTGGTAATTAAAAATCTAATGAAAAAAATGAGTCAACCTGATAAGTAGAGAAGCAGGCTTATTCTGATGCATGGTTTTTTTAATTTTATCTTTTTGCAGTTACCAGATAATTACTGTTCCTATTTATCAACAATGGCACACAGAAGCGTGTTGAAATAGCATCTTATCCTACTTGCAAAAGCAGAAATACGTGGGAGCTCCTGGTACACAAAATTTTGTTTCCAGTACTGACAACTACCACAGCAAAAGCAGTCATGCACCATGCTTTTCTGCAAATGTAGATCCTATTTTTAAAACACTTGGCTTAAGCTCTTCCTCCTATTGCACATGATGCTCATGAAGAACCATCTGGCTGTTTATTTGAACCCAGGAGCTATGCACTACATGCTCCTGTCTAAGATGCTCAGTGAGTAGCTTCAGACAAAAGCTAGGACTTGAGCTTAATACACAACGATGTCTGAAATGTGAAAGCTTTGTTTCAGTAGTCAAATTGTAGTGAAATGAATTGTGATATAGGTCTGGGTTTTTCAGCCTCTAGTTGGACAACTTTGTTTCCATATTTGACAATGGTCTGTTTCATTTTTCTTACAGAAAAATGTGAGGAAAGGCTACCATTCAAGTGTTTCAGAGGAAACTATGCAATTTCAGTATTACAGTTCAAAAAATGTTAGCTCTTAAATGTAATGCTAGGTCACGGGTTTAGCAATAATCTCATGTAAGTCCTGATTAATGTGAAAATTAACATATTTTTAAGAGGTGGCAACTAAAAACTATGAAAAGTTAAATGCAAACTAAAGTTGGGCTTTCAGTGGCAAAAGTAGTGTTCACGTTCATAATGAAACTTAATGCTATCCCATAATTTCAGTGGAAAGCCTGTTGCTGAACAGCTAGTTCCTAGTAACTCCTGCAGAGTGCATTCTTTGATTTGTTACTCATAAAGACTCTCTGGTGTAATTGGGCAAACTGTTCCTAAACTAAGCGAATCTTACTTTAAAAGGTGAGAGCATCTGGCTGGCTGGAACACTTGGTAACCCAAAGAAAGAGCTGCTTGTAGAGGTGTAGAGTATGAGGTGTGTAGAGTATGAGGTGTGCAGGGTTGTGAGCTTTCCTTGGCTGACTTTAGGGAGTCCTTGTGTGCAACAAAATGCTGAAGAGCCTTTGACAGATTGCTTGACTGCAGAGAAAGTACTTTGTTATAAAAGAATTTATATTTGTAATATTTTATTTTTTTTTTGTCTTCAGTAGTTTAAGCAGACCACCTGGAACTCATGGTCTTAAGGGGTTTTTTGAAGATACTTTTCAGTGAAGATTTCTTTCATGCTCCTGAAAAACCAAGATCATCTTCCTGAAAGAATAAGCCAGGACTATTCTTGTTAACAGTTCTGTATTTTGAAGAACAATCTATGAAAAAATATGTGAATTATGCTGAACTTACTGCTGAAGGGGAGTAGCACACTGACCTGTGATAATTCTTACTTGTGCTTTCTGTACTCCCTGTGAGAACTGAACACTATCAGCTCTGACACTGGTTGATTCAAGTCAGTTTGTGTTTCCTTGTAGACTTGTGACTGCTGGATCTTTTTTAATAAAAACCTTAAATGGACCTTGGCACCAGTATTTTTCTTACCAGACTGGTCAGTGATGTGTTATTGCCCTTAGTGATTGTTGAGACTTATATATGCATTTTAATTTTTTTTCAACAAGGATGATTTCTGATTTACCCTGAGAAATATGTAGAATTTCTGGGGAAGTGTATATTTGAGGATCCAAAGGCAGAGTTTCCCCCAGTCCCCCCTGCTGATGGGTTGATGCATTTTTCTTTCTTGGGAAGGGAGGGGCTTAGATTAGTGTTCTGTTGTTCTTCATTTCCTTTAACTTTTCCCCTTTAGCTTCATCTCCTGCTTCCCCCTAATTCTAACATGTCATGGTTGTAGCTAACTCCTCCGCTGTTACCTGTAGGTCAGCATTTTGTGTGTGGCATGACAGACAGCAACTGTGAACTTGTCTTTTTGAAACTTTAAGTTGCTAAATTCTCTCTATCCCTGAGCATCTTGCTAAAGTATTGTGGTGGACTTCTGCAAATGATGTAACTTTCTGCATCAGCTCAGCTCCAAATGCCCTTGCCTTTGCTTTTGAGGGGTTTCAGCCCATTGATTCCCTTTTACCTTGCTTTTTTTAGTTGTATATATGGAGCATGGGAGCTATCTGGCTTTTGTTCCCTTGTAAAGCCTTTCTCTTTCTATCGACAGTCCTTTTGCTTCCAGCCCTATGTTAGAAAGTCATGATGCTCTGTCCTTCAGACATCCAGCGTGTACTTCATAGTTTCAGGCTGGTCATCGAAAGGAAAATGGGTTTTTAAATTCTGAAATGCAGTTTCTTTTTTGATAGAGAAAATCGGGTTGTGATTGTTGTGGGAGGGATAAGGCCACAGCTCCAGCAAGTGAGTGGGCTGCTTGCCTTGACTAAGACAGGGACTGAGCATGTGCTGTTGCAGTGTTACTTGACAATGTCTGTGCAAGTCCTGCTGCAATGAATTTGGAATGGCTCGAGCTGAAAGCTATTTATCTTTGTAAGACTGTCAGGTTCTTTTTGCCCCTGAAAAGCTTCCCTTAATGGCTTCTGCCCCCATCAGCCTGAGAAGCTGTTGGTAGAGTACAGAGAATGGCTGTGCTCAGTTTGATTTTTTTCTTTTATTTTCTTTTTTTTTTTTTTTTTCTCTTTTCAAATACAGAGTTTATGGGTTGGGCTCTACTGGTCTGTAATGGTCTGACTAAAATCTGCTGGTGGATATGCACACTTGTCTGGAGCTATTTATAGAAGAGTTAATAAATATGGTAATAAACATGGTATTTTGTTAAATTTGTCTGAGCTCATTTCCAAGGGAGATGTAACTTATCAATAATATAAATGATATTACCCATCTCTGCTATTACTTCTGCTCTCAACGTGAGGTACCACCTGGCATAGGTGGCTCCCAGAGCTGCTGTGGCTTTTGGGTGATTCTGTTCCTTTCCAATGGGTGTGGTGTTTGGTTTTGATTTTATTATTTTTTTTATTTCTTTCCTCCTTTTGACATGTCTTTTCTTCGGGGGTTATTGTTGAATGTTTCAGTAGGTTTTCTCATTTAAAAAATTGGTTAATATTTCACTGTGTATCTTACCACTGTAGATGCTCTTCTGTTGCTTTTCCTGTTGTACAGATGGTCAAGCAAAGAGGCAAAGCACAGCTGTTCAAATGAGCTGAAAGATCCTGAAAGTTGAATGTTATGAAGAAGTTATGAACAAACAGGGCCCAGTTTTTTGGGTTTTCTTAAGCTTGCTTTTTACTACCTCTGCTACCTTGTCTCTGCTGCTCAGGTGCAGAAGGGAACTGCTTTTCTACTTTTTTTATTCTGATGCTGTGGGGAATGTGGTCAGGTAGTGTTCCACTTAGATCATTTGTTGTCAGCCTCTAAGACAATTCCTTTTACGCTTCTAGTGTGTTTTCTAGGTCTCATGTAGCTGGCAGCTCCTGTTATCTCACCTCGCTTCCTCTCTGAATGATTGCTGCTCCCAGCTGGCTTGAGCAAAGAAGTGTGACTCAGCCATTGTGAGCAGTGGTGGGTCTGCAGTTGCCTGTATCTCAAGCAATTGGCACTTCCTGGGAACAGCAATTCAAATTAGATTTTTGTTATGGTACCTGCCAAGGTCCTTATCAAGTTCTTGCACATTAAGTTTTGCACAGATAGCTTGTTCCTATCCCATAGCTGACATTCTGGGAGGGAAGAAATTGGAAGCTCCATGCTCCTCTGAGCACTGGGTTGGCTATTTTATTGAGCTGCCTTTGTGGAGAGAACAGAACAGCTTGAGCCAGACTGTTACTGCAGTGACTGTGCCATAGGTGCAGCATTAAAATGTGACCATATGGTCATAGAATCATTTGGGTTTAAAAAGAATGCTCACATTTATAATTGCCTTATGTTAGGCAAACCCCTGCTTCTTGGCTACTGAACTCCCTGAAACCTTTGGCATGTGCTGTTGTTATGGACTGCAGGGCAGCCAAGCTGCGTTTGGAGATGCTGTGGAGAATCATTCTGTTACCTTTTCTGAAATGCACTACATGTAAGGTAAAAAAAATCCCCTTTCCATAGTGCATGTAGTGTTAGTAGTCCTGGCTAGCAACTGAAGGGGTTGCTACCCTATGACAAAGGTGCTGATGTGATGGGCCCTACCAAGGAAATAGTAGCTAGGTGGTATTTGTTCTTGAAGTAGCTTTTTGAAATATGCTCATAGCATTTAAAAAATTCATTACCTAACTAATGGCTGGAGACAATTGCTTGCCTCTGTTCTGGTGTCTTCCTAAGTTATTCACTGTCATTTTTCTTTACAACCCTCTTTACAACTGGAAGCAGTGGCTGTGCCTTTTGGAAAGGGTGCTTTTCAGCTTTATTTGGTTACAGCTGGCCCAGAAAATGATGACAACTTGCCTTTCAGTCCTTCATAAAAATATGATGTCTTCTCCCACACTTGTCCTCACTAGCTTGCCCTTACTCTGAGGGAATTGAAATCACGCTTTTGGAGGGTTTTTTACTTGCTGTGCAGGTAAGTTTTATGGCTTTTCTCCAAGTATCACATCTGGTGAAGTGGAATAAATCCGCATCACTGTGAGAGAACAGCAGGATGTAC
Source organism: Psittacus erithacus (assembly GCA_009867235.2). Classification (NCBI taxonomy): domain Eukaryota; kingdom Metazoa; phylum Chordata; class Aves; order Psittaciformes; family Psittacidae; genus Psittacus; species Psittacus erithacus. The sequence goes on along the minus strand of WYDI02180819.1, from coordinate 76,454 downwards.
TTCCTCAGCAAGGAGTGAGTCTTGCTGAGCATCTGTCTCCTCTGTGTTCACAGCAGGCCTGCTCCAAAGTGAGCCTGGCTCTGTTAGTTTGACTAGAAAGAAAGTAGAGGAGTGGGTTGATGTAGCTGTTGAGGCCCACCAGTGGCCTCCAGATCTTATAAAGCAAACTCTAGTGCTGTAAGACCTGGCAGTCAGCTACTCAATACATGTCAGTGAAGAGGTGAATTCTGTGGTTGATGTGAAATGGCAGTAAACATACAGCAAAAAGCCCACAGGCAAGGAGAATGGTTTGGATCAAGTTGACTCAGGCTGCAATAAGGTGGGGTTGATTTCTCCAGATCACCAGGTGAGACTTCTGATCATCAGACAATAGCAGACTAAAACAATGAGGAAAGGAGAGAGGAAAACAGATGTGATGACAGCCATGCCATATTGGAAACAGCTGTGAGGTTCTCAAGGCTCGTCATGTTCTCGTCAGACAGCATGGTTCTTGATAATGCCATTGTGAGCATAGATCAAGGTGGGCAGGAGCTGCAGGAACAGCAATACACAGGATGTAGCTGTGCCAGCAGCAGTCAAGTGCCAGCTTTGGCTGGGTAGGAAATGAATGGGGTAAGAGATGCCTAGAAAACAGTGGACACTGATGCAATTAAGCAGTGGGATGCTGCTGTACAAGTTGTCATAAACCAAGAAATGTGCCAGTTTGCAGAGCAGCTCTCCAAAAGGCCATGTGTTCTGCAGGATGTAGTTGATGATGAGCAAGGGCAAAGAGAAGAGATAGGGCGAGGTCTGTCACAGCCAGGTTCACTAGGTGAATAGTGGTGCAGGTCCAGTCCTTGGCATGGGAACAGCTGAGCCGCAGTATGGCCCCAGCATGAAGATCTAGCTATAAGGTGCAACAAGATGTATTATTAGCTTTCCACAAGAGGGCACAGCGCCTTTCCTGTGGTTGTGTTCTCCATTTCCTTCAACCCCTCCATTGCTTTGTGCAGCTTTAGGCACCATGTGCTGCTTTTCTGTTGCTTTTTAAAGCTTATTAAAGCTTTCGCTCTCCCTGCCAGAAATAGAAACATGAACACCCGACAGTCATTTGCCACTCTTGGCCCTTGCCTCTTGCTACTCAGAGAAATCTGTAAAATCCTAGTTAAAGTACACACAACCTTCTGAAGAGATGAAACCGCAATGGAAATGGTGTGTCACTGTTACTGTTTGAAGTAAGCCAAAGCACTCACTAGTGCTGCAAACTCTTGGTGATATGCCCTTGGGCACCAACCAACACTGTATTGCAAGAGCGCTTAAATGAAGTTTATTGCAAATGCAGGTTCTGCCATGTGCTGAAATTCTGAGTTTCAATTACCTAAGGAAGGCATTTGAGGGAAGGGCTCAAGTGAGCGCCCATTTCGCAAGAGGCAGTGCCTGAGACTGCTTCTGGTTTGGCTTTTCATGCAGGTTGGTTAAAAAGAGGTGAATTTGCAACTTGCCCATAGCAGCAAGAAAACAAACTCAATGGATAGGCACAGGTGGCCTTGCTTGCAGATCCAGGCTGGGCAGGGGTTTGCTCAAAATGTGTGTGTTGTTTTTGAAGCTTGTACCCAATATACCTCTCGAATCCGCCAGGAAAGCAAAGAAACTGTGAGGGGGTTCATTAGCAGGGATCCTGTTCTAAAGAGGGCAGTGATCAAACCAAACCAAGAAATAACTGAATATCTTTTGGTTCTTAATTCAGAGGAAAATGTGGTAACTTACGTGTTGTGGTCACATGAGCCAGACCTGTGGAAAAGCTTTTTCTTTTGGTGGAATAATGACATGCTTGTTTTGGAGAGCCCCTGTGATTTTATTTGCCTGGGATACTTGGTTTACACTTTCATATCTGGCCCTATTTGGGTTTGTCTTCTGTTGTAAATCAGTAACATGGGCCCCTCAGAGCACCTCTGACTGAGCTGCTGGCTCCTGGGTCATCACATCACTTATGAAACCCTTCCTTGCCATGTGTCTTGCAGTGAGTCCAGCTGTGGAGGGTCCTGGCTGGCTCCTGTCTTCACAGCTTCTGCCTGGTCCTCATACTTAGAGCAAAACCTTCCAGGCACTGACCCTGGAAAAGGGTTTTAGCCCTCACTAGCCAGTGATGTAAATAACTAAATATCTCAAAATCAGTAATTTACTGCTTGGCTTTTGAATTATTTTTTCCTATTACAATTTCTTCTTATTTTCCTATTATTTTTCTACTTCCAGTTTCTTCCTAATTTGCTGTATGCAAACTTTCACTTTAGTGTCTTTCAATATTTTGAACTTTGAAAACTGTGCAATAATGATGCTATGTCCATTGTATTAACTGGGAGCCAGTGCCCAGGATTGCTGGGGCCAGCTCACCTTCTGAACGTAGGGGACATAGATCTGGACTGGTGGGTGAGATCAGGAGGGAAGAGGTGAGGAGTGAGGCTTACCCTAAGAAATGCTTCTGTTTTCTGGGTTATCTGTCACTAGAGGTCAGCACTGCGGCGTTAATGTGCAAGAAATGTTTCATGTGTTAGAACAAAAAGTCTGATTTTAAGTCTGCAACTGGTACCATTAATTTTTATCACTTATTTATGTTACTTTGGAGGTTCATGTCTAAAGACAAATATTAATACTAGCTGTCTTCGTCAAGAAGAGGTCACTTTTATTTCTTCTCACGCAAATAAAGCAAGGTAGGGTAATGTATTGCCCAAACTTGTGGGGTTTTAAAGCTGAGTTGCAGAATGGCTGTGATTGGAAGGGACCTCTGGAATCACCTAGTCCTGCTTGAGTAGTCATAAACGTGTTCTGCTACCCTTGCCTTTGGACCAATTTTTGGAAGAAGCACCTGTTCCTCACTGCTTTGTGGGATAAGCTGGTGGAGATGCTGGTTAACCCTGATCCAGCCTAGGGCAGAACTAACTGAAGCTTCTGCCATCCTACCTGGTATGAATGCAGCAAGGGCTGTGACCAATGTGTCTTCTCTTTCGTGGACACGCAGCAAACTGGCCCTGGCTTATGGAACAGGTGGCACTGCAGCCCCCTCCCCAAACTGAAGCTGTTGACTGGCAGCATTGGCATCCTCAGCGAAAATCCTTTTGATCCCAGCTGAATGTGTTTTGTGAAGCCTGAAGTTGCATGAGATAATGTAAGTTTAAATTGCTGCTGGAGTGATTCCTGCTGTCATCCACTGTATAAACAAAGCAAAGTTATTTAAAACAACTTTCTCTCAAAAAAAATCCAACCCTGTGGACTGGATGGAAAAGGAAGGTGGGGTCAAAAAAGTCTTTACATTTTGCAGTCTAAGACCTAAATAGTGTTCTCCATAAAGAAGTGTTACATGTGCTTAGTGGCTTCTTATACAGCGTGTTCAAGGCACAAGGAGCACTGATTATGTCTGATTGACATAATCAGACCTCGATGTTCCCATCAGAAAACCCTCTTGTTTTCTGTAACTTCACTTCTGTGAAGAGCTCATTCTGTTGGTACAGTCTTGGTGGATTGCAGCATGATAGAGAAGTTTCTGTTGTGTGGAGTTTTGGTCCAACCAGGTAGTTACATCCCCGCCAAACCCTCACTTCTCGGTAAATTCTTTGTCCTCTCCATTTCTCCGGGAGTGATTTGGTACATGTCATTTGGACTGCTGGCCTGGGAATAGTTCATGTTGGACACAGCATATTGTTCAGTGTATAATTGAGCAGTTTTGGGGTGGGTGTTGTGGGGCAGCTTTGGATGATCTGGCTGGAAAAGTGCCTCAGGGCGGGTTTCAGCTGGGTCCTGTAGCTGCAGCTGACCTTTGGAGAAAAATCTGTGTATCCATCTTAGGGTATCTGTGGATCTGAGGCTGAAACCTCTTTGTTCGGCAAGAAAAAGGAGGGACCTTCCAGCAAAAAGATGGAAGAAATAGTTCCTGTTCTATTTCCTCTGAACATGCAAATTCTACTCTTTCTGGTATTTTTGCATAACATCTGCGTATCTGTAATTATAAGGTTGTTCCTCAAATTATTAAAATCTATGTTGTTATAGTATCTTAATTAATGGACTTGTTTACATATTTACAAAGCTCTGTCTGTAGATATAAACCAGCTGTTAATGTCAGTAATTCAGAAAGAGTGGAGCTGGCATCCTGCATTTCTCTTGTCAGGTGAAATGATGATTGAATATAACTGGCCACTTCAAATTAAGGTAAGTGAAGTAACTGCCTTAGAGCAGCTGGGGTGAAATGGTTCACTATGGCTGCTGCAAATTGACTAAAAAAAATCACAGATGTCACTTAAATGCTTATGAGATATCGGTTAACCTACTGAATACTAAAGACTTAAGGACTTTTTAAAATTCTACTTTGTCACTACATATTATTTTATATTTTCATAAATATTATTCATATTATTTTATATTTTTAGAAGCATACATTTTGGGGTATATTTTATAGCATTGCAGTGGGAACAAGTCAACTTTAATCTGATGGTCAAGGTGAGGTCTATTGGTGAATTGTCTTTTAAAACGTCTTCACAATGTTCCCCACTGGCCTCTTCCATTCTGGATGGCTTTGCATGGCTGTTGGGCAACCTCTTACAGTCAGTATTTCTGGGTAAGTCAACCCACTAACCCAAGTTGAAAGCCATCCTGTTTGGCTTTGCTATTGCTCCAATGTGAGCAGGCTGACTTGGAGTGACGCTTGTTTACTGTCCTGCATTTCAGACCTACGTTGAATAGGTAGCTGAGAGTAAAACTTCTCTTGGTGATGCTTAGGCTATCAGAAACTACGTTGTTTATAAGAGCTCCCCAAAGCAGATTTTTCCAGTCTTTTTATGTAAAATTCACTTAAAATAGTTTGTAGTGAGACTAGAGGTGATATCCCAGTGTATGAAAACTGTCAGAAATGATTGATACACATATGAGAAGCTGAGTGAAAATTGAAGGAAAGATATGGCATTGCCGGGCTTCATTTAAATACAAGAACTATGCATTTAGATTGATTTATTTTTATGCCAATAGTTTCTGACATGAATATAGTGATATATAATGTATTGACTATAATGTCAACATTATTTTAAAGCTGACTAGAGGAAAAATATCTCATTGTTAGTGCTGAAATATTATCCTTTGTTCTGCAGAAGGGGAAAGCCTAAGATTGAATAACCTCTTTCTTAAGACCCTTTGTAATGGCTCTTAAAATGAGTGAGTCACAGCAGAGGTGACCTGTCTCAGGGCAGTCTGTTTCCTGAAATTGTTTTGGGACTTTCAGGGCAATAGGAGACTGAACAGGAGAAGCATATTCTGTGGCGCTGTGGCTGTGCTTGGATAGCCTAGCACGGCGGCTCATACCTTTGCCCTCTGTTTAGAGGTATCCTAAACTTGCATCCACACTGCCCAGCGGGCTGGCGCTCAGTTTTTAATGCTAATCACAGTTTTATACTGTGCATTATGCATGTTGTGCTATGTTAAACTAATGGCTTTCAAGTCTGTTGGCAATGTGCTGCTGCTCTCAGCCTATGCCAAGATGTCAAATGACCTCATTTGAATTTTGCTTTGAGGTCTTTAATTTTTTATTATGTATTTTGGAGCTAACATTGCTAGAGGTGGTGGAACTACTAGATGTTTTGGGGTGAAAGGATAGCTGTTCATTGCCTGAACAGTCTAGCGTAAATGAGATTCACCCTTTTTCTTTACTGCTTCTGTTCTTTACCTTCTGTTCTGAATTTTCTGGGTCAAATCTCCAGATGTTCAAGTGAAGCAACATGACCTTCAGGACCTGCTTAGCTGCTGTTGGCTGTAACCACCTGAAGTTAGTGGAAACCGCAGGTTCATAGTAGGTCTACCTTTCTCAGTCCACACTCCTGTTGTTCCCCTGGAAGATCTTCTATCCTACTTCTGAGGTAGATTTGCGTCTTCCAAATTCTTCTGTATTTATTTTATTTGTTTTGTTTTAAAAAAAATCAAACAACCAATGCTAAGCAAAACAAACAAAAAGGGCAGAAAAAACCCTTGGAGAGTTTCTTTTCCACTAAAAACACTTTGCAGCATTCAGCTGGCCTTTGCATTCACTCAAGCTAGGCATGAAAGCTTTCCTGTGCAAATAGTGGTGATACTGCACAAAGGTGACTGCTGCACACTGGTGTGTGGTGCAGTCCTACTGTAACCTGTGAACCATAATGGCAGAGAGAGATTGGTTTAAATGAAGGCTTTTCTACTATTGCGTATATTGTTTCTTAGCTTATGCTTAGTCTGCTTAAATTATGCCAAAGTTTAGCTTAGGTCTCATTCTGCACCCTTTTTGCCCTTAACATCTTTTGAGTAACTTATTCTGCATCTGTTTAACATGTGAAGTGGTTGTGGCTCATTGCTTGGTGTTACAGCTAAGAGACAAGGTACTGCCTGCAGTTTTGCTTGCTGCCTCCTGTTGGTGTACTGCTGGCAATGCTGAATATTTCAACCTGGGTGCAGATGTGCTGAGCATCTGCAGCTCCAGGAGCAGTCAGTAAAAGCTCCACCCGATTATCATCTCTGCAAATCACTGCTAGGTAACTCCATCTCAGCCCCTACAACTCGTGTCTGTGTTGGCTTTATGTTGAGTTCAGCCCACTGCACAAAAGGGTGGGTGTCAAGAGTAAGGCTAAGCAGAGGACTTGTAATTCCCTGGCTGTATGGGTAGCCCTTGTAGCAGGGCTGGGACATTGTTGGATGCCTGGGGGAGTGGGATGCTCAGGAACAATGCTTCCATCTGGAGCTGGAACTGCCTTAACCACTGAATGATGCATTAATAATTGCATATATGCGTTATGGTATATGATCATAATGGCATTATGGTCGCTTCTGTAACACTACACCTATAGGTTTTGGCACATCAGGTACTATGACATTAGTATTCACAGATGAATTGTTTGGGAAGTGTCAGATGGAGAGCGCTATGCATAGATGTAAGTCTTTTCCTTTGCATGAATTTATTTTGTTCTTCCTCATTTTGTCCTGCATTTTTTTACTTTCACTTTGTACAGGCTGCTGGTATAAAGGGTTTATTCATGAGGTTAACCTAATTACTGTCATCAGAAACAAAGCCTGTTTCTACAGTGAATATCCTTTTGATATCCATCATCTGAATATTGCCTAATAAAGTTAGCAAATGGCCTCCAAATGAACCAAAATGATTCAGTATCTCATCTAGCAAAGAATGTATTATGGCTTTACTAGTACTGACAGAAATGTTTAAAATTCTCAATGCATTGCTTTGCTGGTGGATTAGTATGCATTTTTCTGTCTTGAGATGAAAAACACCGTCTGGATTTAATGCAACACTTACAAAATTGCTGATGTGTGTCTCTGTTAAAGCTATTTTATATACACACTGGAGAGTTTACCAGAGACAACTGGAAAGTTCACTTTGAGTAGCTCTGGTACTTGTAATCAGTAACTAAAATGTATTCATGGAGAGGCAAGACTAAAAGGCATGAATTTAAGTGCCTTCATATATTACCCTTGCTTGGAACAAAGGTGATACATTTTTCATGTAAGCAAAGCTCCTTGTAGTTGAGTATGCTCTGGAGAGATAATTAAGAAAGATCAATATATACTGATTGAGTTTTGCCCTGAGCATGTGTTTTTTGTCCACATATTGTGATAGCCAAACTTTAGTGTGTGGCTGGTGGCTGGATCCCTGGGTTAGCTCAGCTGCTGCTGGATCTTGTGAGATCTCAATGTTGGATTAAAATGGGGAATAGTTTACATTTGGTCAGCTATTGTGTGAATGTTGGTTTAAAAACCTGACATAAAAGCCTGTTTCAGCCTTTCCTGGTACCTTTCTCAAGACAAATAGTCATTGCTCTATTTTTGTTTTTGTCTTTTCTTTTGGGGGAGAAAAGACAAAAATTACCCTTTTTTTCCCCTAATGATCATTAGTCCATTAAGTGAATTCTTGAACAGAAAACTTTAGATTTAGCTTGTCTTCTCTGAAGCAGAAACCCAGATAATCCTGTTAAAAAAAGTGTAACTGGGAGATCTCAATGCTCTTGCTGCTGCCTACCAGCTTGATTCTTGCAGGTATTCGTGAAGACAACTGGGACTGTCTTTATGTTCTTAATCTTCCGTTTTTACTTGCACTGGAACTTTCATAAATAATTTAACTATAATGTATCTTTAGTGGAAAATATTAGTTTACAGAAGAACATTTCAGAAAGCATACTGACGGGCTGCCTTGTTCCACTGAGTGCTAAAATCCAGCATTAAGCGATGATGATGTTCAAAGTGTCCAAAGGGAAATAATTTCAGTTCCTACTTAAATAGCTCTCTGGATTGGAAGAAGTATCTGAATTAATGGCAGTTTAGAGTCATTATATATTAATGGGCTCTGTCTGATTTATTTTTTTCTAGCAGTTGTCTACTTGCGCGATGACACGTGACCATTTCATTTCCCCTGCTATGGAGTGTTAGGTGGTGGATTAGTACCAACAAGAGGGACTGCATGGGAACATAATGGGATCTTGCATGATTTTAATGGTGAGTTACAGACTGTCACACAGAATATCTGTACACACTTAACTTTCTGATGACAACTGTAACAGACATCAAGGTACATGTTGTCACTGGGCTGCCAGAGAAGCAGGCTCCAGCTTGCCAGATGCTGTTACACTGCACTGAGTTGCCTTTGTAGATATTTTTGTAATTGCAAACTTTTTCCTAGCTCCAGTAGTGCTTAAATAAAAAATTGATCCCCTGGAATTATATTGCTGAATATTAGAGTCAGTATTTATTTGCAAGAGTCACTTTGGGGTGCCTAATTTGTCCGCGAGAGCAAGGTTTTCTGCTCAGACTGCAAAATGGTGCAATAAAAATCAGTGATTGATGTTTATTATCAGATTAAATGGTTTAGCTATGGGGATCAAAGTCATAAATTACAGCACTTTCCAAGCTGTGATTGGCCACCAGAGATCTTTCTGAGTGCCAGCGTTTTTTAATGAGAACATATATTTTCAAGCTTCTAACAGTATCAACTTTTGTAGTTTATTGAAACTGTGTTTAAAATAACAACTTACTGGGTGTCAAAAATACTGGCTATGTTTGTTATTTGCTTGGTCAAGCATCCAAGAGAGAAAAAGCAAGAGTTAAAAGCAGAGATTTTGATTCCTAAGCAAAGTCTGAGGGCTGAAGTAGTGAGAGGAGTGCCATCCTCTGGCTCTGCACTGGTAAAATTTTTGCTTCTTCTTATTTTTGGTCATTTCAAAAGGCCTCAATGTGCAGCAAATGCAGATGCTCCATCAGGTTGCTGACCCTCCATACTGCAAAGGGGAACCATAACCTGGTTAATTCATGGAAATTAAGTATCATGGAGAGACTACAGTGTTAGTGTTGTATTGGCTGGATTAAAGTCTAATGATCAGATTTTCCCTGTTGGGCATGAGTGACACCAGCATTTTCCCCTCACTGTTCATCAAATTACAGGAAATGAGGATTTCTTAAAAAGCAGTAAATGTAAACACCCTAATATTTCCTTATAACCGATGGAGCATACCCTGATTATTAAAAGCCTAATATTAAAATAATAGAAGTTTGATGACAGGAGTACTGAAATAATTTTGTTAGATTGCTCTTAAGCTCTGTATCTGAAAACTGGCAACGAACAGCTAAAATTTAGTCTGCCTTTGGGGAAGACTAAACTATATTTTGTTACTTGCTATGGGAGATTTATAATCAGGGTAAAATCTTAACAGTGAAAGCATTAGTCTCAAGTACAGGACTGTATCATCAAAAGCATGACATTGTCTTCCTGTCCCCAGGACATTCTTTGTTAGAAAATCATTTGTTTTACTCAAAGGAGGTTCCTTTTGTTTCTGTATTAAAAAGTTGGTCTTTTTTTTTTTTTTTTTTTTTTTTTTGTGACTGCATTTACTCTCAGGAGATTCTGATTAATCAGTTCAGTTCAAAAGAGTTTGCACCGTACAGTCATTTTCTGGGGGGAGAAATTATTAGGTGTGCTGTGGGTATTGCAGCTGCTCAGCTGGGGGCAGTTTCAAAGCAGGCTCTCTTCAATTCCTTCTGCATTAGCATATTGTGTGCTCTTCCCTGGACATCAGGGTAAATAAGGGGCTTTTTCAAAGGTGAGAAAATATAATTTCGAGTGATATACAAGAATCAACTGATTGATTTGCAGCCTGCCATGGAGGTGTTATTTCCTTCATTTTACTGATGTGGAAGGACTTGCCCAAAGCCCAACTTGAGCCTGGAGGAATGCTAATTCTGCACTTTGCTTGATGTGTGCTCACCTTAGCATCACAGGAAGGATGTAACTGAATGAAGTACTGCTTGCTGTAATTACAACAGGTTCATACACAGAGTGATTTTGTCCGTTGTTGAGTCAAGTTGTTTTGTTTAAAATTATTTTTAAAGGCTATAATGAGCAAAGACAATCTGTGACTACTGCAGCAGAGGCAAAGCCTCTTAATAATGCAGAGATCTGTGCTCAGTGAGTGGGCACTGGCATGGGGCTGTCAGGTAAGCTGGCCCTCCCTTGGTGCAAGTAGCAGCCCTCGCTGCTGTAACTGCACCTTTACTTCACAAGCCCTGGTGGAAAATAATTAAATTTCATAGAAGCCTGTCTCGTTTTAGGCCCCTGAGGGTATCAATTAAATGCAGTAATGGTAACTGCAGCTTTTAAGCAAATACGTAGGGTTTTTTTAAAAAATGAGGTGAAGTCTTTACGCAGCATGGAGCTGAAGGCTTTATTTCACTGTAAGCCCCACTCCTGAAAAGTCTCAGGAGCAGCCATTTACACCCAAGAAACAGAGGCAGGAAGATGTTCCTTTTGCGCTGTTTAGCTGAGATATTAACGTTAAGGTGCCTGAGGCAGCTATTGGAATTCACCATCTAACATTTGAGGAGTAAGACACCATAGATTTTTCCAGTATCTTGCTGCAGAGGAGTGCATCCCCCCACATCAAATATGATGCAAGGATTTCTATACCTGCTGAAAAAATGAATTAGTGTGGACTACGCACTTTATCTGGAGTTTGGCCCCCTTGGAGAAGAGGATGCTTGTCACTGTGCTGCTTCTCTATTAGCGGCATCATGAGCTGCTTTATAGGAGCATTTGAAAAGCAGCATACACCTTCTGCAAGGTTGCATCAGGGGGAAATAAACCACCAAAATTATCCTAATAAATTATAGTAATTGTGCCTGGCAGCATGTGGTAATTTAAAATAGATTAATCTAACAAGCCTTAAATATGAATAAATAATAAACATCTTCATGCATTGGGAATCTGACTTTGCTTAATTCTGAATGAATATTAATTATTCCTCATAAACTCAATGCAAAAATCGATCCATGTGGAGAAGGTACAAAGTATTAAGTATACCAAATTGGATAGAGCCCAGATGAATATTCTCATCATCAATAAAGTCGGATTACACTGCTGCTTGACTCTGTCTGGTGATGAGAAGCAGGCTCTAAAACGGGGTCTGTGCTGTGTGGTTTAGATTTGATTTTTGTATCTCTTGTTTCCTGGCAGGGTTTGGTGGCTAGCTTACTGCTGGGTGGTTCAGGAATTATCTGTTGTCCCTGTGAGGAAGAAGGAAACCACAGGTGATGCTTGGCCATCAGAGTGGTGGCTGATGCTGGCAGCCAGCATACCTCCATGACACAGCACATCCTCCATCTTGCCTGCATGCAAATCTGTGGAGCTGAGAACTGGGTGTCTCGCCTCCCAACTTCTGAAGGGATAAATATTGGAGAAAAACTTTCTGTCCTGGCAAAATGACCCCTGGGGCCATGATGACATATTGGGTAGAGCAAGACGCCTTATCAGAAGGCAGTGCTATGCTCTGGTGCCTGTTGCGCTGTGCCTTATGTTTGCAGGGAGTGGGGATTTCAACCAAAGCAAAACTGAAGATCTGCTTGGTTTTGAGTGGGAGCGTATGGAAGATGAATGAGAGGGAACACCTGCACCATCTGCTGTATTGGAGTGCTATCCTTCATCCTCTCACCTCTCCGCATTGCTGTTGTGTTTGGATGCTATCCTTCATTCCCTCCCATTATTGCCACTCTTCTAAGGCCAAGTCTTTCTTCAGCAGAATGCTTTGCTTAGCAGTAGACTGCACTGGGATCTATTAAATGGAAATATCCTTTGCTGCCTTTTTCTGTGGATGGCTTGGGCAAATACATGTTGCCTCTAAGCACTGCATGTGCAAGTGGGCATGGGGATCTTGTTTTCAGTGAACATAGGCTGTGTGCCAGAATGTGAAATGAGCTGGGCAGGGTAATCAGGGTGTTTGGAGTTGCACTATCCCACTGGGGCCAAAGCGGGGAGCTAGGGAGGATGCTGGCTGTGTCACAGGGCTTGGTATGGCAGAAGTGATGCTTCTGCAGGAGACTGCTGGGAAAAAATAGGTTTGTGTATCAGCTTGCTCCCAGGGCTGCGGGGATGGTGTTTTGCATTTTGGTTTAAATCGTAAAACCTGGCAGAATTAAATGAAGGTCGCCAGCTGTAAAACATGACAGGGGCATTGTAAGACATATCATAAATAAACTGTAGCCTAGAAAAAACTTACGACGGTATCTGCTGCAGGCTTTGGCCTCCTTTTTAAAGATGCCTTGATCTTTTAACATGGAAGCGATACCTGAGATCTGCAGATACTGTACTTTAAAGTGTTTGGAGGCTGCTGGTATCCTTGGGGTTTAAAGATAGGGGGGAAGGTGGGGAGGAAAGGAGAAATACATCCTTGTGTCTTCCTGAGCTGGCCTGGGGGCTTGTTTCAGGTGTATATTGACCAGCTGCCTACAGACTAAAGTGCGTAAGTGAAGGGCAACCAGAAGGGTGTGTGGGAAGGGAATGGAGGAAGAGCACCACAGGGATATGTCACTTGTCTCCTTGGGGCTTGTTCACCTGCAGATTTTTCTGTGACCTGTGAGTCCAGAATGCTGCTGGTTTGGTCTGATACCCAAAATTAAGTGGCTGTCCAGTGCTGCAGGGAGATGCAGTGACACTGTGTGTGTGTGAATGGGTGTGTGTGTTCTTGTACAGGATAAAAAATGTGTTGGCTGGGAACTGCACAGAAAGTTTTATGCTTTTGCTCTTCCTGTGTTGTCACTCTTTGGTATGTAGAAAGATCTTTATCATCTACTGCATGTAAGAAGTGTTATGAGCTAATTAAAAAGCCCATCAGCCCCCAAACGTAAGCAGTTCCTGTTTCCCCAGAAACCAGCAGTTAGCAGGTGTCTGTCTTGCTTTTACCTACAGCTTGAATACCAAAGAAATGTCTTCCCTACTTGCAGCAAAATTTGAGAAGCATTATCAATCAGTTTTCCATGCTGCCTTGAATGTTGGAGGTGGATGGACAAATAGAGCAATATTTGCTTCAGTTTATGAACTGGACCCGTGCATGCATCTTGTTTGAACACTTAACAAAAGTTTTCAGAGACCCTTTACATGAGGAAAATCTTTAAACCCGAACTTCAGCTTGAAGTGAGAACCATCCTGATGTCAGCAGACCAAGAATTAGACTTAAAATAAGAAAAGCAGGTATTTTTAAGAATTTGAAGATCTAGTGACTGCTTTAATATTTGTATGATTTTGATGGGTTTATGTATTTCTACTTATGGATGTTTTCTGAATTTCTTGGCAGGTCTTACTGAGATTACAGATTCTTTGGGCTACTGCCTATTGCAAGGGTTGTGAAGAGCCTAGGAAAAGCCCTATGGTAACACAATGGGCTTGTTAAGTAAAAGCACTGTATGAAAAGATGACAAAAGGAGCAGATGATATATGGACCAACTTCCCTTCTTCTTAGAGCATGCAGTGGTGTCGTTTACCATTTGTCACGCTAAGGACAAATTGTAGCAGTGACAGGTACGCATTTTTTGCTCAACCTGAGTATTTTCCATTTCATTTAATGTGTTTCCCCAGCCAGCAGATATTGCATTTGTGGGGTTGGAGGAAAACAGTCAGTAGTAGCATTTGTGGAACCCAGGCACAGACAAAGGTTTGCTGAGCTCTGGACCTAGGCCAGTGGATGCTGTCTCTGCAGATCCCCTCCCCAGGGGAAGGTTTTCCAACCCCTGCCCTGTGAAGTGGAGGGATGGGGATCCAGGTGAGGAGCAGGCAACAGCTTAGAGAACATCCTTCTGGGATAGTTAATTGATATCTGACATCACTGTGGTGTTTCCTTGGCAAACCCAGGTGTGCTTTACAATCCCCATGGCACAAAAGGCAGTAATGGTGCTAGCCCTCATGCCTTTGTGGCATCTCCACTGCAACTCTGTGTTCCCAAAAGCCACCACTGATGAAAGCCAGTGATACAAAAAGGAGGAGGTGTGTGGAATGCACCAAAAGGGGGTTTGTAAGACTGGAAGCTTAGAGGTTTACCAGTGTTTTTAGAGGATGCTTAATTGTATCTTAAATCATTAAGTGTATGGCACCAAGGCTTTTTTAAGATGGGGAGTGCTGGAGCAAGGGCTGAGTTGCAGCAGCTCATGTGAATGTCATAGCATCTGCACTGCTTGAGGACATGAGGCAAACCAACTAAAGCACATACAGAACACCCTGAATTTAAAACATAACCACAATGTAGCTTGATTTCATCCAGGAATTTTTTTTGGAAATACCTTTAATCTGATAGTTCTCATTGGAAAAAAAAAAGAAAATATATATATATATATATATAAAAAAAAATATATTCTTGTCCTCCATGTTAACACAGAGAACACCAGCCATTTTTTACAATGCAAGGATATGGCTTGATGTCATGGGGGAAGAAATCCCTCCTGGGCATGTTTTCACCCTGATTTGTGGTGGTGTGAGCAATCACTGCCCACCAGCTTTGGCTTCTGCTTGAGTCAGCCTGCTGTGACTGAGGTGCCCTTGTGGCAGTGCAGTGGGCTGGGCTCATGGGCTATTTCCCAGGAGAAAGCTGTTACGCACAGCCTGCAGCGGATGAACCTGGCATTTACAGGACATCATCCTGAAAGCTGTGTGTAATCTCTGTGGTGTGGCACAGGGAAGAATTTAAGTAGCAGCCATATGGTCCAGCTGGGAACTTCTTTTAAAAGCATTTTTATATAGGTCCATTACCAATGACTTTGAAGAGACTGTGCTTTGGTCTTCCCTATAAAGAGAACAAAGTGTTATGAATTTGACCTCTACGGAAAATCTGTTCCTTTGCCTGCTGCCATATTGCATTGATCCCAAATAATTGCTTTAATAGCAGTCCTGATGTAAATAATGAGTAGGTTTGTGTCACTCAGATAATGAAGTTGCATATATTTTTGCTGTGAAAGAATTTATCCCACAGTTCAGTGTTGTCTTCCCAGGATGAGGAAGCTCCTTTCTCTGAGCCTGGGCAGTATTAGCTAGCATCTCCCAGGAAAAAATAATTAGGCGAGAAGATGGGAGAGAGCAGAAGTTTGGGGAAATAAATTCCTTATGGTATCAGAGCAGTTACTTCTGTTAGACAAGAAAATAACAGCTTATTGCTTGTATTGTAGGCTGCAATTCCCACAAAATGTCATGTGGTTTCTCTTTGTCTAGGCTGCTTTAGTAACACCCAGTGTGATTTCCCCTTTTACCAAGGAGTGCTTCTGTAGCTCAGGATGATTCTCTTCAGTTGTTCATATGTAAATTGTATGGGTTTTGCTTAGAAAAAGTCAGCAGCATCTTTCTCTTCTCTCCCTATCCCAGGCTATTTTGCGACCAAATACAGACCACTTCTTGCTTCCCCCATGACAATCTTCTATTTATTTACAGTGGTTTACATTTCTCAGTTGCCAGTGGCACATGAGAAGCTAACAGGATTTGTAAGGTCAGAAAAGAGTAGTTTATGAACCGAAGGTCCGGGTTCAAGAATAAGAAGCACATCATCCCAGCTCAGCAAAATGAGCATTGACTCTACCAGATCCTTAGGAGTTTTTCTTTTTTCTTTCTTTATATTTTTAAATACACATGAAGCACTTTGAACGGCCTGGCACGCAAGTCCAGGCTTCAACCCTGTCTTTGTGCAAGTGCATTGCTGCTGGTGAGAAATGAATTTGTGACACCTGCAAGCTTGTATGAGAGTTTTATGGAGATATTTACCCTTTGGCAGAGAACAAGTAAGAAGATTCTAGTGCAAAAATAAACAGCCCAAACAGGAAACTATTACAAAACTTTTTACTTGAAAGAGTGATTTGCAATATAGCAATAACTGGCAAAATGTGTACACTTGTGTCATAAATTCTCAGTAATGTGGAGCTCTAAACAGCAAAATTCACCACATCTTTATAAATTGTGGAAAGTATACTTAAAGTATATATATGCATTTTCTACTGTGCAGTAGTTTCATATGATTCTATCTACTGCATACAGGCAATTTGCGTGTGATTTAGTGCAATATTTATGCCAGGCATTTCATGTTGGTCTAAGTGAATGAAGTAGTGCTGGAAATCTCTTTCAATATTAATACCACTAGAAGTAATGATTTTTGCATACTAAGTTGCAGGTTTTCAACGAACGGATCCCTAGTTAACATAATGCGTTCGACCTCATGCTTAGCAGGGTGAATTCTGATAGTCTATCTGTTGTGTAATTGCCTTTTGGTTATTATTCATAAAGCCTGGTATTGTTTAATGGGCAGGTTAGTATCTTGCTTGTGAGCTTTTGTTCATAACCGTGGCTCCACTGAACATTGCACTATTTTGTCCTTAGTGAAATCACCATAGTAACATTGCAGGGAAAATAGTGTGCCTTACATTTTTATCCTATGCTGAAATATCAGGGCTGGCTAATATTTTTCTTACTTTTGTCCACCTCTGATCTTTAACACTTCCAGTGGCTGGAGGAGGTTGTGCCTTTGACTTCAAGATGATTGCGTTTTCTCTTGGGAATATGTACACAGCTGGTCTGTGCAAGACTCTGCGATGCTCATGGGGTGTGGGAGCATGTCATGTAACTGTTCTTTACGCCATGTTGCTTGTAATCCCTTGTGCTGACCGCTATGAGCAAGATGAAAGATAGTCCTTGCTTTAAACACCTGGTAATCAAATGATACAAACCCAAACCCTGTTTTCTGCAGGTTTTTCAGTGAAGTTATTTCAGTGTAAAGTTATTATTTCAGCGTATTGCGTAGAGTATTGGGATGGTGTTGTGCCACCCTGGGGGTTTTCTTCCTGCAGAAGGTCTTTGTTCTTTGAGTCTTGTGTCATCCTCACTAATTAATCTCTGTGTTAAAGAAGCATTTGTCTGTTTAGGTGAATGTTTTTGAAAGTAAACTTAGTTTACCGCTTTCTTTCAAGAAGACTAAGGAATTTGGTTCCTCAGCAGATCTGTGCGTTTTGGGGGAATATGACCACAATTTTGTTGGCAGTGATGGCTGATCTCTGTTACCTTCAGGTTCAAATGTGTAAGCAGCACAAACTGTGTTCTTGCACCCAGTTCTGCATATGGTGACCAAGAGTATCCTTGTCCTGGGACGAGCAGGGTCTGGGATCAGTCAGCCAATCCTGGTAATGTGATAACTGGTGCACACAGGTACTGTGTGACTTTCCCCATTTCCCAGCTGTGTGGCTTTGATGTGGGTTTCCCTGCTTGTTAAAGCATGCTCTGCTGTTATGTGAAATGAGAGAGAGCTCTTGTTCAATAATACATTGATAAGTTAAACTCTGTGATTCTGAAAATAGTAATTGGGTTTCCAGTATGTGTTTAAACGAGGGATAAATTATACATGGGTTTTGGCATGCAATTTCACCCCTACTGGTCCAGAAACTCCTTACAAAGGTAGGAGTGATTGCTAGCCAAGATTTCCAGATTCCATTCTTTTTCCAGTGAGACTTTATATTATTGCTTTATAATCTTCAGCTGATATCAGCATGTATCATGCCCTAACTGTCATGGGTGATAAAACATTTGACAGTTTTCCACATCCCTGTTAAATAAAACCCAGTAATGGTGAATCATCCAGAGCAACATCCCTTGGCTGGGTACAGGGTGCATTGGTTTTCAGTCAGAACATCGCTGAGATGTGATAATGTCTGTTTCCCAGCCCCATGCAGTATCACTGCCTTCCTCAGAAATACTGAGGATGGTTTTGAAAGCCCTTGTGATTGCCGTTATGGCTTCTAACGGAGGGGGATACTTCTGCAGTAGTTTTTCCAGGGAAGCCCTCCTGTGTGGGCAACCAGCCCAGCATGCCCAAGCCACAGTGGGAGGCTCCTCTGCCTACCTTAATTGCTTCCCTAGCTCCTGGCAAATAGAAATCATCTGCTTGACTTGAGTTATTTAGCTTTGATATGGAGAATATGTTAAATATGTTTGTTCCTTGAAGTATGGCAGAATAGTGGGTCAAAAATGTGATGGCATTTTGGTTTCTGATCTGAAAAAAAAATTACTCTGTGGGGTATATGCTGAGAGGTATCGTACATACGGCTCCACAAACAAAGCAGAGCCTTGGCAGGGGTTAGAAATTCCTCTTTGTGTGATAATTTGCGACCATGTTGCTGTGTTATTGGGTTGTCAACTTAGAAGAAAAAAATACCCTCCGCTTTCATTTATTATGCCTAGAAAAAGGGCCCCTGTTGCTCTCCTTGCTCTTGTCTTGATTCATCATGATGTGTAACCCCGCAGCGCACGGAGAGGGCTGGTTGCATGCTGGGATCTCTACTCCCCTCCTAAATACTTCAGTAAGTTATGGTTTCACTTACAGCAAAATAGAAGGCAAAACCTGGCCTCTTCCAGCTGCTTGCCTGCCATTTTTGAGATATTTATGTGAGCAAACAGAACTCAGATGTTAGAGGAAGGAGGCTAGGCTATCAGCTGGGATATTCTTTGTAGAAATTCAGGGAGGGGAAGAAAATGGGCCACTCTGGGCCACCTTTCGTTTGAATTTTTCCTATTCTGTGCATAAAAAATACTATTGGAAGACGTGGGCCCAAAATCATTAACAAAACCATCTGCAGACAGTACATTGGCACAGATGGGTGTTTTGCTTCAGTTCTTGATTAATTGAAGACAAAAGCGTGTGTTTCCTTGCTCCTTATGAAAGAAAACTGTTTCAGGGAGACCAGTAAGGCTTGTTTTGGTGTTTGAAGCAAAACCTCTTCTTCTCCTGGAACAGCTTTCTTAGCGGTGTGACCAAAGTCAAGAGTGCAAGCATGGGATGGGCTAGAGTAGGGCTGGATGCCACAATGGGGGAAGACAGGGGAAATGCAGTTGCCTGTCAAAGCAAATATCTGTGTGAGGAGTTTGCATTTTGGGTTGAAATAGTTTGACATAAATAGTAGAAAAACACTCAATTTGCAAGCGCTTAACATCAGGAAATTTATGTATCCTTGCTGTTACAAAAATAGTATTACACATTACTCCTCCTTATTGCCTTTATTTTACTTATTATTCTTTTTATTGCCCTTATGTTCTGGTTTTAGGGAAACGCATGTTTAATAGACCACTTCAGCAAACAGCTGTCAATTTACAAAAGCTCCACAATATACCTATAATAAGCAGTATAGTAAAGTATACATTTAGTAAAGCGTACCTACTTTTCATTAGTTCCTTTTGAGTTTTTTTTTGGGTTGCTTGCACAACTTGACATTAGTGAAATTTGTCCATGCAACACACTGAAGGAGATTCCCTTAGCATAATATATTCAAAATGAGGTTTAAACATCCTGCAGAAGAAAAAGCCCTACTGAATGTGATTTCATTCCCAGGTCACATTAAGTGCAATTACATTTATGTGGCTCTGAATCAGTTTCCTTAAGTATCTGGGCTATATATTTAACTTCCCAATGAAATGGCTTATGCTGTAAATATTGAGGCCATCCAGGGTGGTTAAATATTAAAAATGACATTTGAAGAAATCCCCAGTTGCTGTATGAGCTGAGCTTTCCCAGGTTTTGGCAAAGGTAAGCTGATAGCCAAGCTTTGCATCTGGCCACTGATGCTTGTTTCTGCAGAAAAAAACCCCAAGAAGTCCCCCAGAAAATCCCAGCTGGAGGCTATGGGTGGGTGTCAAAGCCCTCTGCATCCCCAGGACAAGGGCGCTGGGGTCCCGAGCTTTAATGTCTTCTTACCTCTACCTCACTCAGTGAGCATCTGGCCAAAAACTTCCAGCATCACTGAGAAGAAATAAAAAAATCCCAGGTCTTGAGGGCAGTCCTAGTGATGGGAATGGCTTTGGTTTGCTCCAAGAGCCTAATTTTACTGTCAGCTTTCAAAGAGTTTCTCCTGCCTGCACACCTTGATATGGGCATAGCATCAGGCAGTAGGTTTACTGCATGAGTTTCCAAAGAGCAAACCAGAACCCCAAATCCATAGCAGAAAATCTTTCCCCTGACACCATGTACTAGCTCCTTGGACAGGAAGGTTTCTCGCTGTCCATATCTCCTCTCTCACAAGGTTATAGCATCATTGAGGGCAGTGATAGAGGCAGTCCTCTCACATGAAAGTTGTTGTAGCAAGTCAGGCAGATGGATCACTGTGTTATAAAGCACTTGGTAAATTCAATCTTACTTCGCATAGCATGTCTCCAACAGCTGATGTGAAACTCCTGAAGAAAATATATATAGAACAATTACAATGGTCTGTTCTAACACTGCAGAAAATGAAGCAGATTTAAGGAGAAACCTTAAAACAGCCTACTTGTTTCAGGTATCACAAGGTAATTCATTCCCCTACAAGGAGCACTGTAATAAAGACTAAAGCTCTCCTGCCCAGGGTTTGACTTCTAGAGGTCAAGACTTTCATGAGGAAAGAAGTTGCAGAGTAATAATTCATGGAGAAGGCACCTTACCTGAATACAAAGTCTTTCCGTATGTAATAAAAATCCAGTGCATGTGCAGCCCTTGGCTCTGTTGTAATCAAAATTAAATAGCCTAACAGATACTGTTGATTTTTTGCAAAATTACGTTTGTGTGGTACCATTGAATTCCACAACTGACCTAATTGTGAGGGGAAAGAGGGAGAGCGTGGGGAGGAAGGAGGGGTCTGTGCGTAGTGTACACAGGCTGGTTCGCAAATGAGAGGGTCTCATGCAGGGGCAGCTGCAGACAATAGGAAAGGAGAGGTTGTGGTCCATCTCAGCTTCATCTCTGACGTGGCCGTAGAAGTACACCCCAAATCCAGCCAGAACTTCCTTGGAGACCTGTGCCTGGCAAAGACATATGCTGAGGCACCAGGAAAGCACTTTTCTGCACTATCTGGTGACACCAAGCACAACTTTCTTAATTACCCTCTCTGACAAGGCTTTATGTTTGCCAGTCTTGAAATAAAGTAGTATTAAAAGTCAGAAATTTACAGGATTTGCATGCCTGTGGGGAGGCTGTAATTTCAGGCCATTGATTTAAAGGAATATAAATCAGGAGGGAGAAATAAATAGAGTAGCTGTCAACTTAAATATTGCAGAAGGCATGTTTTTTATTTGGTTGGGATTTTTTTTGGAAAAGCGTATTGCCATAATTTGCTTTAAGTGGAAATGACACTAATGGGTTGGACACTGATCTCTGTCCAAGTGGGAATGAGCTCCTGACTACGTCTCATTTGTTATCCTACAAAATCCCAAGGGAAGCTCATCAGTTTGAAGGTAAGTTGCTGCCTCGGCTGTCTCTCAAGACCCCAGGGTACTTGTAGTTCACTTTGTTCAGCAAGATAAACCTGTTGTAAGTGAAACAGAGAAGGCAGTACATGAAAAGACCTGGGATGTGTTTGTGCATTGGTCCTGTAACTGTTGTGTTCACCAAAGCAGAGCGTGGAGAAGACAGAAAAATCTGTGACTTCCAAAAAACCACAAAGCAACCCCAACTGAAAAAACCCCTCCACATGTACAAATGACAGCTGTCACGCTATTACAGAAGTCATGTACCGAATCTGAAAATGCCCAAAACAGCTAAGATTCTGAAATAAATTTTACAAATGATGGAAGAGAATAAAAAAGTTGTTTTCCTTCCATGTGGGTGGTGAAATTCAATACAACTGTGTTCATATTAGTGGCTTGAGTGACACAGAGTGAATGCATGCTAATTTTACTTTTCATCTGGAAACATCATTAGTTAAATGGTGAAGTGTCCTCATCATACTTCATTTCAGTAGGAAGGTACTTGAGGCTTTTGAAAACTTCAGATTTGAAAAGATGCTTGTAGAGAGACTGAAAGCCATTTATTAAACTGGTATTTATCATGGATGTGTTAGACTTTTGGGTCCTATGGACCTATGGAGTTGGAGGTCTACAAAACCAGGTGCAAAGGAATGCTCCTCTTCATGTCTGTTAAATCACTTAGGTTATTAGTGACAACCTGGTATGCCTCCAGAGTTCAAGAAACACAAATGCATGTTCCCTTCAATGGGTTCCCATCAAGGACAATAATGAAGAAGGACTTTTCTTGACTCAGCAATTATTTTTTTTTCCAAAACTCCTGGCATGTTTTGACTCAGCAGGTGAGTTGCAAGTTAAGTTTATGCAGCAATGGTATTGAGAGAGACTTTTGTAATAAAAGTCAGTATCTGAGATTAGCAAGAGGTTTTGTTGAGGCTTCTGTTGGGTGCCAGACTGCTTTCCAGCTGAGCAGATACTCAGTTTTAGCGTGGATCTTGCACTAGAATATAGGGCTGTCTACAGCACCTGGTGTTTTCTTTTACTTATCCTCCCCCCTTCCCCCAGTATTTAATTCATTTAACCACTCATGAATATTGTGAACAAAATTTTTCATACATTTTTCTGCCAAATGATCTTTAGATCTGCAAGAGAACTGTGGGCTTGTTATGTTATTGCCGAGGCCGCAATGAACCCTACTCAGTCTGCATCTCCAATAATGCTTCCCAAAGCTGGAGAAAATATTTCAAAAGCCTGCTCCAAAATTAACCCTTTGTTTTTGTTGCTCTTGCAGATCAACCAGGTCTGCATAGAACCCCAAGCTGTGAATCATTGTAATGTAAGATAAATTAAAGATGATTAAATACTTTCCTGCTTCCCAGGGTGAAGGGCAAGTTGGGACACCGCGGCTAACTAATTGGCCATAGGTTATACAGAAAATTTGCAGCATAGTAGGTACCTGAACCCATGCATGAGGCAAGTGTCCTATAATTGCGCCTTCAGCAGGCCATGGATAAATCTGTTGCTCAATGGGCTAATGGACCTGCTTGTTCCCTACTCACCTCAAAGAGCGGAATTCAATGTTATGTGTTGCTATGACCACAAAAGCAGTGGAAAATAGTCATTCTCTTGCCTCCCCCTGTTGCAGCTATGATGATTTGAGGGTGGATATAGTCTACTGCACATCCTCCAAACTGTTAGTAACATGCAGTAGAGCTGATGGACTGACTGTGGGTTTGGGAAGCCCTAGAGCATAACCTGCTTCTAATGAGAAAGCATCAGTGGAAGAGTCATTAATTTGTTTGTGTCAAGAGGCTCTGCCGCATCTGTTGGCAGCAGCAACATGGTGCTTGTGGTTCCCCTACGCAAGGACTGGAAGTTGATATAGGCTTGTCATAGCTGTGCTTTTAGGAAGACTGTAATGGAAAAGGGAACAGATGTTGTGACTAATTGTCTTTTTTTGCTCATTTAAGCTTCACATCTCAAATGTCAGAGTATTAAAATCTCAGTCCAGAAAGTTACAGTAAGAGAACTGAGTTTGTAAGCAATTTTTTTGCCTTGGCTACTGCTACGTGTATTCATGTATTTCTCTGCAACTGATTTTTTTCCAGTGGGACTTCAGTTCTTCTTTTTATCTCTGTGAAAAGAATATCCAAATACAATGTGCCTTTGAATTAACAGGCGCCATCATGTTCCCCAAAAGCACTTAAGTAGACTGTGACGTACTGAAATCTTCCACTTGTATGAAAATGTCTTTCCCTAAAGATTCCCTCTGCACTCTATCCATGCAGCACATCAGACAATATCAGAGACTGTTTACTGAGTTGCTGGGTACTTTATGCAGTTGGCTGTGGAGATATTTTTGCAGTTTGTCCCTGAGAAGTGGGAGGGATGGTACTTACCTGATTCTTCTGTACCCACTGCCCCATTTTCTCCATCACTGTTAGCAGTGGAGACATGCTAACAATGGGCAGCTGAGTGATGCCTTTTTGGGGACAAATTTCTTCTATTTGCATGCGCTGAAAAAAGTTATGCTAACGAGTTTGAAATTTCTAGGATTGTAATACAAGATGAAATTGTTGGTTATAGATACATGGGGAGGAGACATGAAACATGCAAGGTGAATTCTGTAAGAAGACACTGAAACTCTGGAGTTGGGGGTCACTGTGGAGCCCATGAGTTCCCCCCTCCTGACCAGATAGCACTTGAAAAGTGATTTTTATTTACTTGCTCTTCATTTCTGAGGTTATGTGTGGTTTTCTGCTCTCTTCAGCCCCCTACTCCCCTCTGAAGCTGCTCATAAGGTTGCCACATGTGAGATATCATTGTGCTCAGCATTGCTAGCTGCAAGGGGCACTGACATGTTTCACTGCAAATTACTGTTGTGGCCTAATTAGCCACAACTTAATGAAGTGGCGTTTTGACACACTGGGAAGCAAGTGCTTGTTTTGTGTGGTAAGAAATGTTTATGATAGAAAAAACCTTGTTTTGCTTGGTCTGCGCACTCAGCAGAAGTAAGTCTGATCATCACTTTTAATGGGGGCTTGCTTAATGGCAGACTTTTTTCCACCATTCACTCTTCCACTCCTTGGTACTATAAAGAAAGAGGCTACATAACATTCACTTCTCCTCAAAGCTGCTGATATTGTCTGTGCCTCAATGCCACCCACCCCCTGTCAGCCTGGTGGTGTTACATCCCTGTCTCCTGCCTGTAGCCAAGAGCTATCAATTAACTTAACTAAGCATGCACAGGATGGAAAATGTTAGCATTTATTTTAATAAATGCATTTGAATAAGTGCTTTTGGTAGCACTGATATGTATATATATATGTATTTTTTTCTTATAAGGTTCTGTGATACTGCAGAATCCCCTGGGGTTGTTAATACAGTTTAAAACCAAAACTGAGCTGGGAAATAACATTTAAAATAATCCAAACACTGCTATTTTCACATGTGAAGTTGCCTCTGGCTTTTTTCCAGTATAAATCTACCTGGCTATTAAATCTGCTGTAACTGATGTGGTCCTTATTTTTCAAGGATGCATTAAAGGAACTGTGATTGAAAGATGACATAAAAATTATGTGGTGTTACCGCTGAGATATCTCTGATTATAGCTGCCTTTTACATCTTCTGTAAATTCCTGTTTGCTGTGCTATTTCCCTGCAAGGGTTTGTGAGTATTAAATTAATTTGGCAGCAGGAGGTTCTAAAAAACAGAATATATTTGCATGCCAAGGAGAACTATAAACACAGCCTTATCTGAACTTCATCTCCCGCTCGGAAGACTTCTTCCTGTAGTAGGTGAGTAGCTCAAGGAAAGGACCTAATTCAGGATGAAGTTTTTGGTACTGTTGACTGATTACGAGAGGAGGCGCTACAGCAGAAATAATTTTGCTTTAGTTAAAGTTAATTTTTCCTTCTACAGTTTCCCTGAAATTCTAGAGTTTATCCATAGGGTATTGCATTTTATCCATCTACGTGTTTGTAAGCACATACACACCTCATTTATTAGCTACTTCTCTGGGGTCTGTCTTTCCTCCGATGGTTAGGACATGGAGCAGCAGCAGCAGGATTTTAATTTAAGATGCAAACTTTGGAGGTCGCTCAGGTGTTTATAAATGGTTTTCTGAGTACGTCCAGGACTGTTTCGGAAAGGCAACAACAGGTAAGAGTTGAAGGTTGGAAATGTGTAATTGAAAAATAAGGCAAACTCAGCATCTGGTTTGCTTTCTGCTGCTGCACAAGACTTCACCTCTACCTTGCTAAATAGCTCTTAAGAGAGATGATCATTAAAAGCTGGCAGTGACTCAACTGGAGTACATCTGTGCAATGTGAAATAAAATCTTTCTTTGAGCGTGGAACACTTGGATCAGCTGACTGCCAAGTTCGTGGCTTTAAAGAAAGAAATAAAATAAAAAGGAAATCTATAGGGGAAAAAAAAAAGAAAAAAAAACCGCGATTTTCAGCACAAAGCTGGAGTGACGAAGATCACTGCAGCAGTTCCTCCTTTAGTGAGTGACCAACAGGGAGCAGTGGCTACACCCCCAATGCTGCCCCCTGCCGTGGCTCTGGTGCGTTCTCACACCCCTGGGAACCAGCTCAGGAATTGCAGAATTGTTGTAATTCATTTTTCCCCACTGCTGGTGTATGTAGGAATTTACCCTGCTGTAGAAAGCCTTTCCTGGAGCTGGATGCCATGAAAGAGGGCTCAGGCTGGAGCAGGAAGACTGAACTCCCAACAAGTGACAAATGAGTGCAGCAAACAGAATACTTTTAATGAGATGTAGGACATAGAAACAGAATTATTAACTAGTCTATATTTGAATAACATGCATTTTATTGCCTTTGCACGTTTTATTTAGCCAAAATTGTTCTTACAATTCGGAAACTGATGTATTGACTGTGACGATAAATTTTGACGTTGCTGGATCCAGCATCCATACCTAAAACAAGTCAATGAATTAGTTTTTTGAATGAGGAGTTATTGCTTGATGAAGAATATGGGGTTTTTTTTCCTGTTCATAATGCCAGAACTTGGGTATTTGGGATCAGCAATGTTTGCTTTTAAATGTCAAACCTGCCAGCTTTTGAACTTTGTGCCTACAGGAACGATGATGTTCTTGGTGCGAAAGGCTTTGTAGAGCAATGCTTAGAATGGTTGTGCGTTGTAGGGTTAGACACCAAAGTCACACCTCAGGGTTTTTCTGGCCTGTCGGAGCTAATCGGCAAGTGCAAATGGAAAACAGTGACTGCTGGCAGACCTATCCATTATAATCCTTGCAGTGATCTCTTGCTGGGGTCTGTCCTGTGTCATTGCCTTTCTCCTATTTTTCATGTTCAGTGATAAAACAGGAAAAAAAGAAAAGGCAGTAAATGGCTGAACAGAACACAGAGGAATACAACTTTTCTGTATACACAGTCACTAAATATTTAAATTAAAAAATCGTCTTTTTTGATACTGCAGATTATTCCTGTAAGTAATATTTGTTTCAGTCATCTCAATTGAAGAGTATTAAGTGCAGTCCAATTAGTTACTGTTCTGCATAATAATGATCTGAAGAAGCTAACATATCTGCAACTATTTTTTCCAGCAGAAATAAACCTGAATTTTGTGCATACTGAAAGTTATGAACTTGATGCGTGCAATGAGGCAGAATGCTATTTTTTCAGGTACTTACTGATTTAGGAGTTGGAAACAAGAAATGATGGATGAACAGCACCGCGTTTGAATAAATATTATTCCATTCTCTCACTAATTTTTGACCTACTACAAAATTTCTTATTACAAAGATTGGGTCATTAATTATATTAAAAAAGAAAAAAATAATCCCATTACATGTCCTGTCTTAAAAAAAGAAATTTGTGGAAATGTAGAAGCTTGGAAGTAATGGCTTTTATTTTCGCCCTGGCTTTAATGATTCACAAAAGACTTGGGTTTTGTCACCATAAAGCAGATCATGCCCTTTGCTTTAGAGGAGGGCAGCCGGCTGTGGCCTCTATTTAAAGTTAGGAGTTGCTGCCATGAAACAGCTCTTTCAAGGTGGTGCCTGCTTTGCACAGATGTGTTACTGGTTTCTTCTTTATCCTGTTAGTGAGGAAAGACACAGCTGCCTGGGTTGGTGAGAGGCATGATCATGGGTTCTGCAGGTTGTGCTGGGGTGGTTAGATCCTGGGAAGTCACTTGAAAAGACGATGATTCATCCAAAGCACTGGCTTTAGCAATGCATGTGAGAAAGGCTTGTGGGTGTGCAAGTAATGATACAGTATGTGGCTCAAGTGTGCCAACCAGGCAATGATTCTTTGCGCACTTGGCCCTATCAATGAACCCAGTACTCATTGAGATGAGAGGTAGACCATAGTTTGCCTGCCATCATGAGTAAAAAGCATATTTGAAAAAGCGTCTCAGTGCAATGAAGCCATAAATGTCACACAGTCTATAATGCTGGTCAACAGGGTGCTCTTATGAAGAGCTCTGTATGTATTTTGGAATCGATTTCAGGAGGTCTGTCCTTGTGCAGACATGGTCTCCTTCATTTTCTCTTTCACTATTGAGGACATATATTTTCTTTTGATGCTCCCTAGGACTCCAAAAGCTTTAACATGCATTTAAAATGCGCACTTTTTAGCTTCCTGCTTTATCACCTTGTCAGCTGCTATTGAGCTGCCATGGGGAAGGGGAGGGATAGTTTTTCTGCGTGTCAAGCAGTTGGCTAAAAATGCGTCAGCTCTACAGGGGGTGCTCTGAATGAAGGCTTTGGAGCGCAGTGCTAATCTCTTTGGGAAGAAAGATTGAATGCTTTTCAGCTGGGAGGGAAAATTATAAATACAGATATCGAAGCAAACACATTTTTGATGACAGAAGCTTTAAGACCCCTGAGAGGCAAGAGATCCAAGTCATGATAGATGCACCTCATTTCTAAAATTAATTGAAGGGCAAATGAGAGGGAAAGCTAATGTCTGTGGAGTTGTTGGCATGATATGTTGTTGCTGAATTCCTGGGAGACGCGTAGCATTGTCTTAACAGTTAGCTTCCAAAAAGCCAAAAGGGTTAGATCTGGGGAGAAAGAAGAGATAAGAATGATCAGATGGCTGAGAAGCCTGGTGGAGGGGGTAATTGCTCACTATAATTGAGGAGGAAGATCGAAAGAACTTGACACAAATGCTTGACTTAAAACAGTGGGAGGAATTATAATAAGTCTTCAGGAAAAGTAATTAAAAAAGGAAAAATTTCTGTCTCTTTTGTAGCTAGAAAATGTCATTTAGGTGTTTAGCTGGTCCTAAGACCACCACCTTCTCCCCAGTCACATGTGAGAATTTGGTATGAGTTGCTATGGCTGCTTGACCTTTGGCTGAGGAGCAAGGCGGGATTCATGGTGCATCAGCTTATGGAAGACAGTATTAAATACATCCATGTAAACTACTAAATTATTCTTTATACCCTAGTACTTAATGGACCAAAATTGTAAAATTGGGTAGTTCTGAAGGTTGAAAAACTTACAAGAAAGATGAGGGAAAGGAGGTTCTGGAACAGATATGGAGGGGAATAAAACCTCTTGTTGACATTTTCAAGCTGTGGAACTGCCCCGGAAGAGTAGCATATGCTAAATGAAAGGCTGGACCCTGACATACTTGCTTATGTCGAGTAAGCACTTTGGTCCTGTTGATTTTAGTGTACTGATGGATGCTTATGGTGTTTTACTCTTTCAGGTACATAAAATCCCTGTTTTTGATGAATCACTGGTGAATAATCCTGCTTAATGTGAGGAGAGATATAAGAAAAGAGCATTATGTAAATTCAGGTGGTCTCGAAGTGTTGGATTTCTGTCCTTTACCAGTGACTTCAGTGTTGCTTATAACGCTAATGAGGTTTAAGCATTCATTTTCAGTTAGACAGAATTTATCATTGACTCCTTGATAAGAAAAATGGATGTTAGTTCAGAAGCTTGCAAAGTAACAGTTTCATGCTAGCTGTCCAAATGTTGTAAAATCCCTCTGGCTGATATGGACTGTGTGATGGGCAGAAAGATTCAGTGATTTTCCTTATGACCAGAGGGACACAGACCTGATCTGAAATAAGGGCTGTCTAGAAAGCATGCAAGGCAATTGAAAAACAAAGATGACTGATGATTTGTGCGACTTCCCTTGTGTAGGTATGATTTAGTTGCATTCAGAGATGCACTAAGGTGGGAAATGATGCTGTCCTTCCCTTTCAAGTCAGAAGGTGAACTAACAAGAATCTCCTGTGAGCCCCCTGCAGCATATCACAGGGCAAGTGTGATGCTCCTCAGGGATGGGAAGGTTTTGCCAGAAAGGAAAAACATGTCATCAGAAAAACTAATAAAAATGTCCATTCAGTGTCATATAAGTTAGCCCAGGCACTTTTTTCAGCATGCATGTGGCTTTTGAAGTCTTAATTTATGTTGCAAGTCCCAAATAGCAAAGAGCAGCTCATAAGAAAGAATGCAAAGGTGCTTCCATTAGCAGCATCATTTAACAACCTCATTTTCAAGGTACTTTGAGATGGTCCCGTGGGATAGTCCACGCGCATGTACCTAAGGACAGGCAGCCC